>SKCR01021128.1:0-105655 GCA_019454045.1 Zanthoxylum bungeanum
ATGTGAAATTCCATGTTGGATCTTAATATTTGACTCTGAATATACTCATGACACGTGGTTGTGAGGTGAATTTATTCTTTTCAAGTGTCATGTGTGGACATGTGTCTTACCAGTTAATTGCATATTTAAATAAGTGGGTTAATGTCAGATTATATGTAATTAGTGATTAATGAGCTCCAGAGAGTTACAATTGCGGTTGCAGATTGTATTTATAAGAAGCACAATTCCACTATAAAGCTTGCCCTGGAAAGATGCATTTTTGTGATAACACATGGCACTACAGATGTAAGCGTATTTATGAACACCTAGACATCAGATATTTTTTTTACCTAATATCTTTTAAATAAGTTACTTAGCATTCCACCTTAACTATTGATATGTTGGTTCTAAGAAAAGTTTATGAGCTAAAAATATAATGCTTGCGGTAGCCCTCAACTAATGAGTTATCTTTCGAGTCCTTTCAAAGCTTTTGTATAATATTAGATCTAAAATCATACACCTGTAGGTTTCACTGTATTTTTCCAAGTGACAAGGATCAGACAAATAGACAGTCATTTGCACGCGATATGGAGGGTTTGTTAAAGAGATTATTCATATCGAGTGAGATATATAGATACTCTGATACTGGGATAGAAGTATAATTAGCCTAAGTTAACTTCTAACATTTTATTTAGAAAAAAAAGGGTGGAATCTCCCCAACGTTTTTGATAACCCCCACTTTTGAAGGAGGAAAATTGTAGATACTGAAGCGTGTTAGGAACTCTAACTACGGATATAATTATCTGTTTTGGGTGTTTTATCTACGAAGGACTATTAGTCTCACATGATTTATTCCTATAGTAAACCTTTCCCAAATGGGAAACTCTCATATTTGTCAAATAAATATATAGTATCGCATGTGAAAGAGGTTTCTTATGGGAACAAATTTGTGTGAGACCAAATGTTCTCCGAAGTAAAACCTCCTAAAATAGATAATTGTGCCCGTAATGAGGGTGTGCAAAGTATCACTTTCAGTGATAAAATTAAACTAAGAAAACAATGTTAGATAGTTAGTAATTTAGTTATGAGAAAAGAAGAGAAGATAAATGAATCCCACATCTAAAAGCTACAAAAGAAAATAAGTGTTTAAATACATTTATTGCACAAATTTGATTCAAATTGATTGGTGGAATTTTGGAGGGAAATATAATTTGGCTATAAATTAAATACTATATATATAGTTAAAGATGAACACTTGGACACTTAATCATTTTTTATGATTTTCGAAAATTTAATGGTTTTTATTTTTTTTTGAATTTCTGTTAAATATAACAGTTTGATTTGGGAAAGGAAGTGTTCCTTGCCAACAGGTTATTTCAAATAAAAGATGTCTATTGCCAAATGGTACTTGAGGTATATAAATACCTGTAAAACTCCATAATTCGATATATCAGAAAATCATTCTCTTTTTCTCTAAATTTCTTAAACGTTTTTGGGGAAATTTCAGATTTACTATCTTGAATTCTGGTTAGGTTTTGTAGACACCATGGAGGGATGCTGCCATAAACCCATCAACACTTATAGTGGGGGTATTAATTCCTTAAAGATAGTAATTACACTATCAAATCCAATTTTTCATATTCTGTAATTTACTTCTGTTTTAATTTTTTTCCTAACAAACAATACTTACTAACTAATGAAAAAATCAAACGAACCACCATAAACACCTAACTAAACAGTGCAAGCTTACCTCAGTCTAATGTAAGGAATTTGCTTTGCGACTGTACGAAAATGACCCTTATGTTCCAAATATAAAGATTAAAACTCCATCCAAATTCCATTATGTCCACCCGATCCCATTTGTGTAAAACCAGTAGGAACATTACGTTAAAGAACCGTATCTTTAATAGTAAAGTTAAAAAAAAATTAATAAATGATCTCGCTCTCGCTAGGTGTTATTGAAAATAAAAAGCATTATAACAAAACAAAAAGAAAAAAATCAAATAAAAACTACTAATTAATACCACTAAAGATAGAGAGATTAAATTTCTGAGATGCTATTTTAAATGTTGTTAACAAGGTTAGTGTGGAAGTCTTCCTTTACCCTTTTCTCTCTGAGGATTTAGGGTAGTGTGGAAGTAGATCTAGGATCTCTGTGGTCCTTGTTTAATATCTCTTAATGTGAGTTTTGTCTTTGCACAATCCCTCATTGATGAGACTTGAGAGCTTTATTTTGAATATAGTGTGGTTGTTTGCGTCCTTTAGTTTAGCTCAACGCTGTGAGAGCCTTTTATATATATGTTCGTGCTTGTTAGTCCCAAACAACTAGCGTCTTTGTTTGTTCAAACACTCTCATATATATATATATACGGATACAAAAAGTTCTTGTAAAGATTATGTGGCTCTTTGTCTCTTCAAGAAGAAAAAAGTGTTGGGAACCTAGGACATCATTTATCTCCACATTGGTATGACCACTTTGGGCTTAAGCCCTCATGGATTTGCTCTTGGGCTATACCCAAAAGGCCTCATACCAATGGAGATATTGTCCATACTTATAAACCCATGATCCTCCCCACTTCTAGCCAATGTGGGACTTTGTTTGCACCCAACAATCCTCCCCTCGAACAAAGGACCACCGAGCCTCCCCTCAAACGATCATCCATCCGTCCACTCCATGAAGATCAGAGCACACCGCCTATCTAACTGAGCACTCACGGATCACGATCGGGGCTCACCACCTTTTTGTTCGGTATTCCGAGGATTCATCCACATGGCTAACTCCGGGGCATGACTCTGATACCACTGTTGGGAACCTAGGACATCACTTATCTCCACATTGGTATGATATTGTCCACTTTGGGCTTAAGCCCTCATGGATTTGCTCTTGGGCTATACCCAAAAGGCCTCATACCAATGGAGATATTGTCCATACTTATAAACCCATGATCCTCCCCACTTCTAGCCAATGTGGGACTTTGTTTGCACCCAACAAAAAGAGATATGGTCAGTCTCCCTGGGCAAGTGCAGGAAGAGGGGGAAGGGATGATGTCGTGTTGCCTTGTGAGGAAAGTATTGACAATGAAGCTGATTAATAGAGAAGCTTTCAAAATAACAAAGCAGCAGGCTTGGAGACCAGTTCATGGGGTAAAAGTTGAAAGCTTGAGCTAAAATAAATTCCTTTTCCAGTTCTTTAATGATGGGGATCGAAGAAGGATATTGAAAGGGGGACCATGGCATTTTGAAAATTCATTGGTTGTGCTATCACCTGTAACAGGTATTGGAGAAATTACAAAACAGAAGTTCTAGAAGGTGTCTATTGTTAGGAGATCGTGGGGGTAAAGCTGACATGTAAGAAAAGTGAAATTGAGAATAATTGTTAGTTCATGAGGCTTTACCTACCATATAACAGTACAATAATAATTAAGAGGTGGCATAACCTACCATAAATCTTAATAATAAAATAAAGTAATGAGATATAAATTTATCATGGTAAAACCCTCTATGTGAGGGAAACATTTATGGGCAAATGTAGAAAGCTTTCATTATAGTGGAAATAATTTTACAACTTCTCTCTATACATAAGAAGTGAACAATCTCACACTCTCTTAGAATAGGAGAACTACAACTCTCTTACAAACTCTTAATAAGAAACTATATTCCTCTCTTAGAATACAAATGATTTGGTTGAGAATGAAATGAAGAAAATAATGAAATGAAACTTCTATTTATACGCATGAGATTCACTGTAAAAATAGTGAATTTTAATTTTTTTATTATTTTCTTTTAAGCATGTGGGACCCACCCATAAATTTAATATATTTTCTCTTAATCATTTGCCCCTTTCGGTGCAATGATTAATAATGCTCCCACTTTGAAACTTGATTGAGAACCAATCAGTTTCCACACAATCCATTCTACTTTACCGTCTTCAAGCTGCTTACGTTTCTGCTAAGCCATAAGAGGATCTACACCATACAAACTTGTCTGTATTGATAGGCTTGGCCATTACGTCTGCAAGGTTCTCATTGATGCGTACCTTCAATAAGTCCATATTGTCTTCTTCCACTACTTCACAAACAAAATGGTATTGTACCGCTATATGCTTTATTCTTTAATAAAAGACTAGATTCTTTGCAATATATAAAACACTCTGACTGTCACAGAATAATGAAATCTTCTATTATTTGTGCCCGAGCTCATCCAATAACCTTTGAAACCAAATAGCTTCCTTGCAAGCTTGTGTAGCTGCCATATATTCAGCTTCTGTTGTAGACAAAGCCACAACACTCTTGTAACTTGGATACCCAGCTCACTGCTCCTTCTGCAAGTACAAACACATAACTTGTAGTGGATTTTATCTTATCAAGATCTCCTGTAAAATCTGAATCCACGTAGCCCCTGACAACTAATTCTGATCCTCCATAACATAATGAAACATATGAGGTTCCTTTGATATATCTAAGGATCCTCTTAACAGTATTTCAATGCTCTCTACCAGGATTCACTATAAAATGACTAACTGCTCCCACTGCTTGTGCAATGTCTGGTCCTATACAAATCATATCGTTCATTTAGCTTCTCACTGCTGATGCTTATGACACTCGAGACATCTCATTCCTCTCAGCTTCATTGCTATGATACATAAAAGAATATAATTTGAAATTAACAGGAAGTGGGGTAGAAATTAGCTTACAATCTTCTATGTCGAACCACCATAAGATTTATTCAAGTAATTTTTCTGAGAAAGGCAAATCTTTCTGTTACTTCTGTCTCGATGTATTTGCATCCATAGAATCTTGTTTGCTGGTCCAAGATCCTTCATGTCAAACTCCCTAGCTAAATGTGCTTTAATTTTAGGACTCGATCTTTGTTAGGGTCTGCTACTAACATGTCGTCCACATACAACATCAAAATAATAAAGTCATTATTTTCAAACCTCTTGTAATACGTAAAATGGTATGAACTGAGTCTGTTGTACCCAAGGCAAATAATGAAGGAACAAATCTCTTATACCAACATCTCGGCGCTTGTACCATATAGAGATTTGTTCAACCTGCAAGCCAAGTTCTCATTGCCTATTTCAGCAAAACCTTCTGGTTGGAGCATATAAATTTCTTCTTCAAGTTCTCCATGAAGAAATACAGTTTTCAAATCCAACTGTTCCAAATGTAGGTCAAAAGTAGCACACATAGCCAGAACTACTCTGACTGTTGTAAGTCCAACCACCAGAGAATATATATTGTTGAAATCATCCATTCTTTCTGAGCATATCATTTCCCCACCAATCTTGCACGATATCATTCCACTTGATCATTTCTATTTCGTTTGATCTTGTAGACCCATTTGTTACCAATGGCTTTTCTTCCACGTGGTAATGGTATTAGATCTAATATATATTGTTTCTATGCAAAGCTTCTATTTCTTCTTGCATTGCTGCCATATGTTGGAATTCTCTAAGGTCCCAAGGATCATTATCAAGCATGAAACAAGTGCAAATACAATCAAAAAAGTCGCGGAATACCCACAATGATCGGTTGAGTCGATGCGGTGAAGACAAAAAACATTTTCTGCCCTCTAATGGAAGTCACGGCAGTGAGCTTTCTGGTTGTCCTCCATTTTCGGTTTTGGCTTGATCCATGAAGCTCCAAGCTTTGTTTGGTCATTCCTTGCTCATGAAGTGAGTTCCCTATCACCTTTGTATGGATCCTATGTGTGATAGCACCTTGATGATTTGCCACAAATCATCCAAAGCTTCTCCTTAGCTCTCGGTTTTTCAGAAAACGGAAGGCAGAATTCGGTCCTTGACTGTGTGAGAGAAGAAGAGTTTTGGCTCCAAAAAAATGAAAAAAGAGAGAGATCGATTGGTTGGTGAGAAGGGAAATTGTGTATCTAATACCAAATCAATTTCCAAAATTAATTATATATTTTCTCTTTCCATAAGTCAAGCATTAAAGCTTGCCAACCACTTCCATCAATCCATCAATCAATCAATCACATCAATCAATCAAATGTCACATCACTCAAAGTGACATGTGATTTGACGCTTGATGTGACTAGCGATTTGACGCTTGATTTGACTTGCGTGCCGCACTCGAATTCGAAATGAGAATATGCTCGTAAATAATCCCGGGCTCGGGTTCGCTAATTCCAAATTATCGAATTTTCCGTTCCGACGTAATTAAATGATTATGCCTAGCGAAATCACTATTCACGTCGCTAACGAATTAATTCTAAATTAACTCGTTTGCCCGAATTAAAATCTAATTTCAATTCCGCGCCGAAATCTATTTCGTATAATATATCGAATACATTATTTTATCGATTAATTCCAAATTAATCGTTATCTCTCTTTTAATGATATTTTATCATAGAAAAAATATCTCCGTAATTAATCCCAGATTGATTTTCTCTCTCTACTAATTAATCCCAAATTAATTAAAGTGCGAGTCATACGTCATCGGTGAATCTTCGGGAAGCGACCCATGAGATCCCTGGATATTTTGGCTATAAATTCGGTCGTCGGACTATCCGAACACGTAAGTACCTAGTACTACGTTTATACCGATTTACAAGACAAGGTTGGCTTCTAGCAGAGCGCAATGCCTACCCAATTCTCCAGAAACATGCTTACAGGAATAAGCGATCTATGCCATGCGTAGTATACGTAGTATTGCGTATGTCGATCCAGTATCAGATGATCAAGTGCTAGGTCCGGGGCTGGAATTGTGTCTGCCCCGTACGAAGCACATGTCGGATGTCTGGTAACTAGTCTCTATAATCGGATATACATGACCTTGTCATAATATCCCGATAGCTACAAAATTTAAGAGAACCAGTCTCGTATCCTACGTGACCATAATCTCCACTATGACTAGAGTGATACTTCCGTCTTGACGTCACACCCAACACACTATGATTCTCGATATACCTAGAAGAGGCGTACAGAGAAACCTGTTAAAGCCCTGGACGACCAAAACCAAAGTATATTGATTGTCGCAAGTATTAGCGGTGCAAGTCTCAGGTTAAGACCAAATACACCTACCCTGATTTCGGACTTCCATAGACACATAGTCATACTACCAATGGAATTCCGAGGGGGTCTATCCAGAGCGAAGCTGTTTCCCGTACCATCGGTAAAACACAACCTCCTATTACACTTGCATGAGTATCCTATACTCAAATATATGAGAACTATGCCGTTGTACCCTCACAACGCGCACAAGTGTAATACTAGTCTTTTACGTATTAATCGATGTCCAATCTCGATAATACTCTGACTAGGGATATTTAATGATTAATCCTTCGTGGACTGATACTGTCTCATATCATTCTCAATCCAGGAACTAATCATAGGGACCTCCTATCATTTATACATCTTGGTGATCTAATCACAAATGATAAGAGAGCAATCTCCTTTGTCACATAGTTAATTTGTACAACAACACCATGATCTGTACAAATAGTGACGCTATGGGTCATAATTGTCCAACAATCTCCCACTTGGCCTATAGCCAGTCACTCGAGTGTCTTACACCCGAACTATGTACGGTTGGCTCAAATTGCTGAGAAAAGGCTTTCGTCAGCGGATTTGCATGATTATCGTCTGATGCGATTTATACGATCATCACATCGCCACGATGTATGATCCGAACGAATCAGATGAATATCGAAGTATGTATCTGGATCGTTGATGAGACCATTAATTCTTTAGCCTGTGATGAAGCCTAGCTCAGCTGCTAACAGAACTATATCTAATCTGATTAGATATTTATTATCGATCCAAATGGCTTCTATTGCTGCCTCAGCTGCAGCAATGACCCGCATTTGTTGTTTACACGGTAACAATATCTTGCTTGGAAGATTTCCAGCTCACTGTTCCGTTATTCAAACTGTATAGTACCGTTTGCGACTTATAGTCATTTTTATCGGTTTAGAAAACTTGCAGTAGTGATCCCAGTCACTTCAAGTTCTCCATCTCCGTAGTATAAGACAACATCCTTAGTTCTCTAAGATACTAAAGGATGTTCTTAACATCAATCCAGTGACTATCACTTGGATTGGCCTGTTTGTGAATCCATATGCTCAAAGCGTATGAGACACCAGGTCGCGTATATTTTTCAATGTATGATTTCTCGCAGAGTATTTATGAAAGCTAAGCTTTCACTGATTTTATTATGGGAATATCATTTCCAAGAAATGACATATATTATCATTATTTATTGGACAGCCACTGTCAGTGCGCTCCCACTAACCTCCTTATATACACAAGAATCATTTATGTTTTGATTAAATCATAAACCATTATGATTACATCAAAATGATAATTCCAAGAACCTAATGCTTGCTTCAATCCAAACATGAATCGAACAACCTGCAAACCTTGTTTGCTAGTTTTGGTACGACAAAACCTACAGGATGTTGTAAACATCCTCCTAAAGGTTTCCTTTTCAGGAAAGCGATTTTCCCGTTCAGCTGTCATATTTCATAAATGAAACATGCAGCTTAGCAAGCATTATCCAAATGGATTTACTGTGGCAACAGTTAAAAGGTTGAACCGAAATCAACATAATGTTGATAACGATACCTTTCCGCTAAAAGCCTAGCTTTATACGTTGGTATGTTGCCATCCATGTATGTCTTCCTTGAAGACTCATATAGTACCAATAGGCACAATGCCTTGCGGTACATCAACTAGTATCCAAATATAGTTGATATACATGGAATCCATTTCGGACTCATGGCACTTTGCCATAATAGGGAGTCGATACCTTGTATCACTTTCATATACATAGTCGGTTGGTATAACTCAAAAGATTGACATCTTTATGAGGTGAGATCAGAAACCCATACCCCGGGTCGTTTTCTGACTCTCTCAGACTTACGTGGTTCTTGTGTATTCGAAGATTATGGTATAGTTTCATCCTTGATGAACTATTTGTGTTCCATTAAGGATTGGTGCTTGGAACAGTATCACTCCGATTTTCATCGAGTTATACTATCCTCCCACTTACCACTACATATCGGTATTCCTCTTAGGAAAATCGCATGGCGAGCAACAATTACATTGTTCTCTTGTGAGTTGTATAAGTAATATACTTATGGTTTCCCTTGGATAACCTACAATTGGCACTTATCCAATTTGGGTTTTAGTTTGGTATCATCCAACATATGCCTAGCATTCCCAAATTATCAGGAATGTGAAACCCGGTTTCTTTCCCGTTCATATCTAATATGAAATCTGTCAAACAGATTTTAATGGAACCTTATTCTAAATAAGTTCTTGCACTGCTTATGCATATCCGTTGAAGGAAATGGTAGCTCAGAGCGACTCATGATTAACCTTTATCATGTCCAACAAAATTTGGTTACTCAGTTCGGACACGCCGTCAAATTGACGTGTTCCGGGAGGAGTCCTCATTGAAAGATTACTATACTCTTTCAAGTATATTACAAACTTATTGCTTAAGTATTTTCATCATGGTCTAACCGTGATGATTTAATACTTTAACCGATCTGTTTGTCTATTTTGTGTCGAAAACTATAAAAGTTTCCAATTTATGTTCCATTAAGAGACACATAACCATAACGCGATGCCACATCTGTAAAGGTCACGAAATATTCATATCCACCTCTTAGCCTAGCTAGACATGGGCCCACTTGCTTCACTATGAACTAAAGCTTACAGATTGGTGGCATTTGCACTTTTACCAAGTAAATAGTGTTTTAGGCACTTTGCCCAATAAACTAGATTCGTAGACTTTATTTGACTGGAATCAAATCAGTCCTAGTACCCACTCTTCGAAAGTGTGGATATACGAGTCTTGTTTAATTGTGTCCCAGACAACAATGCAACAATATGTTTCATCTGATCAAATCAGTATGAGCTGTTTGTTTGTCACGTTATACGTTTGAGATTTATTTATATTCAAAATATAAATGCTGTTATTTCACATCTAATGTGTTTATCTCAATATCATCTTTATAAAATAAAATACTTTAGTGTTCTAGAATATAAAGATTCACCCGCAACGGGTTAAACACTGATATAGAGATAATGTTTCTAGTCAAACTATTTACATTATAACAGTTTCCAAATTCAGGTACACACCCGAAGGGTAGTTCCTAAATTAGGTATCTACAGTTAAAAACAGCGACTTTCGTCCCATTTCCATTTCGCAGATGAATCTCAACCGAAGTCAGTATTATGTTCAAACAGATTCTGAACATCAATACATATATTTTATGTTCCACACTAAGTATTTAAAATCTAATTTTAATACTAGTAATGAACATAATGTTGATAAACATATTTGAAGTCAGAGCCTTGCCCGTTCTTCAATTTCTTCATGTCTGCCTTGTCCAAACGGCAGTCACGCTTCCGCGATCCCGTTTGACACATTTTAGGCAGACATTTTGGGATATGTCATTTATCTTCCTAGAAGATTATAATGATTTTGCCTTTGCCAGTTTCAACACTCCAGAAGCCTTTGGCCAAGCCTCAGGTTTCTAGAATATCGAAGTATGGTGCGTCTGGCGCTACTTGCCATATTGCAAATATTTGACTTTATCTCCTTGAGAATAGTCATTAACTCTCCAAGAGTTTATTATTGCAATTTAGTACTTCTAAGATATAAGTATAGATCTATGAAGATCCTTCAATTTCATTATCATACTTTAAGGATCTAACCCTTAGTTCTGACAAAGAAATTAAGGAGTCTACTGCGACAAGCTTAATGGATTAAGCACTAAAGCTATCATCACATAAATCTTCCAAAGATTATGCTCTACTATTTTCTTAACTCCGGGCTTAGGCCTAATATGTTATTTTATCAAATAAAGTAACTTATTATTTTCCAGGACCATCTTGAAATTTATTCCCAATTTGAAAATTAAACCATTTAAATACATTTTCCCTAGGATTATTTTTTAATGTGAATCTTTCAATTATATCTTGATTTTAATAGTCCAACTATTTAATCAACGATTTAGGTACTATTTATTATAATGATTACTATAGTCTAACTATATAATCAACTATACTTTTAATTTGTTAATTCAATTATATTGATTACTATAATCCAATTATAAAATCAACTATTTATTGAATTAGTTTGAATACAGTCCAACTGTTAATTAAAACAACAATTTAAATATTAGTCCAACTAATTTAATTTATTTGACGAATGATATTCTTTTGAGCGCATATGGCAAGTAATTAAACGAATATTGCAAATTCAATTCTTGCCTCCCACTATTTTTCGGCGAGCCTCTAACCCTCTGTCGAGTACTCGGGAAACCGTGTTTCCTAGCGGGCTAGGATCCCGTTAAATATCACACAATCTTGACTTTGGCCAACAAATTGTATGATAATTAACTAGGTAGATCTCTAAGATCAATTGGATCCAATCTAATTCCTAGATCCAGTAGGGGAACATCCAAGTCCGAAACATATATCTTATAAATTCCAATATATCCAATATATTACCTAACATTTTTCCTCTGAATCAACTAAGCCTTGCTTTGGCACAACAAACTTAGTGATCCCAGTTAAGCGCGACCCATTGACCATGGAAAGCTTCGTAATCAATGTCGATGGACAAGAAGTGGTTTTGACTTTGGCCAACAAACCACAACTTGGACAAGACACCGATATGGAACAAAGCTCTCGTGATTCAAACACATTCTCGACGGACAAAGGCCTTGACTTTGGACCAACAAGCCAATGTCAGTCTCGGATCTTGAGTAAGAATCACTCAATGGAAGGAAAAACGGTTAATATTTTGCGAGGGTTTTTCGAATGCAAATTGGCAACCAATTTATTATCTTGTTAAGGTCTCATCATCATACACCCTTAAACATGCATTCTAAACACATAATAAAGCGCGTATAATAAAATAATAATGATATGCGGATGGATACTTTACACATTGATCCTAGATCAAATCTCTCTCTTTCTCTCTCCCGCGCTAGCACATGTATCACTTCTACCCGTTACACTACACTTCTAAAGAAACCTCATTTACATTGAGGGGAATAGGTGAGAAGAGAATACAAAAATAAGGAGGTGATAAGGCTGGACACGCAGGTCCAATTAATAAATCAAATTTATTACAACAATTTCTAAAATTGCCCCACCCATGTAATATCCATCTGATATACATTATTCATGCATCGCAACTATGTATTCACACAAGCATGTTATCAATCAATCTAATCAAATTAATTAATCTGATAATTAATGACCATCCAATGTTCAAAGAACGATTTGATTTTTTCTTGAGTCAAACTCGTTTTGCGAATAAGTACTTAAAGTACGAATTCTCGAATTAAATTAAACTACAAAATCAAATCCAATTCAATTTGTATTTAATACTAATTCGCTATTTAATTCTAAATTAAATATTACACTTTATTAATAAACCTTTACGACTTAAATTCCAAATTTAATCGTTACGGGTCTCAAACCCGATTAACGTCCAACGTTAATTTAATTAAAGTCCAATGGGCTTTTAATTAAGTTCTTTAAGGCGTGGACTTTTGGTCAACTCGGGTCAAACCAAATAACCAAAATCCAATCCGGGAGTTACCCCATAAGCCCAGAAATCAATTTAGGCCCATTAGGCCCAATTAAACTTTAAAGGTCCATTAGTCGCATTTGGGCTTTATGGATGCGGTTTTGGGCCCAATTGGATCCAACCAATTTAGCCTAAACCCAACTTGGTACAACCAAGCCCAATAACAACATAACAAGCCCAAATCCAATTTAAGCCCAATTTAATTAAACCATAAAAATCCAATTTCATAATTTAATTAAACAAAGTGCATTACATAATTAATTACCCAATTAACATTTCTAAAACATCAATTAGCCTAATTAATCATGCTCATCAACAACAAAACATGCCCAACACATTTCATCAAAAATCAAACCCATAAACCATGATTTATATGTCTCGGCCAAGGAGGGGATTTTATGTCCAAATCAAATTCAATCCAATTAAATTCAATTCAACATTAAATCAATATTCCCAATTGATTTCCAACACATCCAATGATCAAAAAATCAAAAATCACCATGACTTTTACAATTCATTAGTTTCGGCCAAGCCCACTAATTTAGGGAAAATTTGTCCAATTCAAAATTCATCCAATTAAATATCAAATCAACTTTAGCCAATTGTTTTAAGTCATCCAATGATCAAAAAAAAAAAAAAATACCAAGACATTAGGGCACATCATATTTTCGGCCAAGCCTAAAAAATTGGGGAAATTTTTTCAAAACAAAATTTAATCAAATTGATCCAATCAATACTCAATTAAACATGTAATAATCATACTTAAACATCCAATTTCATCAAATCATGCTCAAACACATTTTACCCAATTTTAACCCTAAAAATTTTCATGCTCAATATTGGCTCAAGATACCATTGTTGGAATTCTCTAAGGTCCCAAGGATCATTATCAAGCATGAAACAAGTGCAAATACAATCAAAGAAGTCACAGAATACTCACAATGATCGGTTGAGTCGATGCGATGAAGACAAAAAACATTTTCTGCCCTCTAATGGAAGTCACGGCAGTGAGCTTTCTGGTTGTCCTCCATTTTCGGTTTTGGCTTGATCCATGAAGCTCAAAGCTTTGTTTGGTCATTCCTTACTAATGAAGTGAGTTCCATATCACCTTTGTATGGCTCCTATGTGTGCTAGAACCTTGATGATTTGCTACAAATCATCCAAAGCTTCTCATTAGCTCTCGGTTTTTCAGAAAATAGAAGGCAGAATTCGGTCCTTGACCAAGTGAGAGAAGAATGAGTTTTTTGGCACCAAAAAAATGAAAAGAGAGAGAGATAGATTGGTTGGTGAGAAGGGAAATGTGTATCTAATACCAAATCAATTTCCAAAATTAATTATATATTTTCTCTTCCATAAGTCAAGAATTAAAGCTT
Source organism: Zanthoxylum bungeanum (assembly GCA_019454045.1). NCBI lineage: Eukaryota > Viridiplantae > Streptophyta > Magnoliopsida > Sapindales > Rutaceae > Zanthoxylum > Zanthoxylum bungeanum. The sequence continues at coordinate 13,928 of SKCR01021128.1, forward strand.
GCCAACCACTTTCATCAATCCATCAATCAATCAATCAATCACATCAATCAATCAAATGTCACATCACTCAAAGTGACATGTGATTTAACGCTTGATGTGACTAGCGATTTGACACTTGATTTGACTTGCGTGCCGCAGTCGAATTCGAAATGAGAATATGCTCGCAAACAATCCCGGGCTCGGGTTCACTAATTCCAAAATAACGAATTTTCCGTTGCGACGTAATTAAATGATTATGCATAGTGAAATCACTATTCACGTCGCTAACGAATTAATTCTAAATTAACTCGTTCGCCGAATTAAAATCTAATTTCAATTCCGCGTCGAAATCCAATTTTGTATAATATATCGAATATATTATTTTATCGATTAATTCCAAATTAATCGTTATCTCTCTTTTAATGATATTTTATCCTAGATAAAATATCTCCGTAATTAATCCCAGATTAATTTTCTCTCTCTACTAATTAATCCCAGATTAATTAAAGTGCGAGTCATACGTCATCGGTGAATCTTCGGGAAGCGACCCATGAGATCCCCGGATATGTTGGCAGTAAATTCGGTCGTCAGACTATCCGAACACGTAAGTACCTAGTACTACGTTTATACCGATTTACAAGACAAGGTTGGCTTCTAGCAAAGCGCCATGCCTACCCAATTCTCCAGAAACATGCTTACAGGAATAAGCGATCTATATCAGGCGTAGTATACGTAGTATTGCGTATGTCGATCCAGTATCAGATGATCATGTGCTAGGTCTGGGGATGGAATTGTGTCTGCCCCGTACGAAGCACATGTCGGATGTCTAGTAACTAGTCTCTATAATCAGATATACATGACCTTGTCATAATATCCTGATAGCTGCAGCATTTAAGAGAACCAGTCTCGTATCCTACGTGACCATCATCTCCACTATGACTGGAGTGATACTTCCGTCTTGACATCACACCCAACATACTATGATTCTCGATATACCCAGAAGAGGCGTACACAGAAACCGGTTAAAGCCCTGGACGACCAAAACCAAAGTATATTGATTGTCGCAAGTATTAGCGGTGCAAGTCTCAGGTTAAGACCAAATACACCTACCCTGATTTCGGACTTCCATAGACACATAGTCATACTACCAATGGAATTCTGAGGGGGTCTATCCAGAGCGAAGCTGTTTCCCGTACCATCGGTAAAACACAACCTCCTATTACACTTGCATGAGTATCTTATACCCAAATATATGAGAACTATGTTGTTGTGCCCTCACAACGCGCACAAGTGTAATACTAGTCTTTTACGCATTAATCGATGTGCAATCTCGATAATACTCTGACTAGGGATATTTAATGATTAATCCCTCGTGGACTGATACTGTCTTATATCATTCTCAATCCAGGAACTTATCATAGGGACCTCCTATCATTTATACATCTTGGTGATCTAATCACAAATGATAAGAGAGCAATCTCCTTTGTCACATAGTTAATTTGTACAACAACACCATGATCTGTATAAATAGTGACACTATGGGTCATAATTGTCCAACACCATCCACAAAAGATGTATTTACATAATTTGTAGCTTCATGGAAAGTTGATGGCTCTCCATCTTCTGTTAGTAGACAATATGTAATGGTACTCTCCGTAACATACTCTGAATGCCAACCTAGAGGTCTTATCGCTCGATTTGATCGACGAACTGCAGAAGCTTCAAACTCAATTTGTTCTGGTACCTTATGCTCTGGTTCTGCTTTAGAAGAATATGAATTTTCTTGTTCTGGATTATTTTCCACCAGTACTGTTGTAGTCTATGTACTTCTTTTTGAAGTGCTATCATTTCCTTCTTTATGCAGTTGATCTTCTGCAAATATCACATCCCTGCTGATGATGATCTTGTGGGTTAGTGGGATCTCACAAGCGATACCCCTTTACTCCATCAGCATAACCCAATGAAAATATATTTTCTAGATTTTGGATCCAGCTTTGTTCTTTCTTGAGCGTTGTACATCACGTATACAAAATAACTAAAAATATGAAGAGATGAGTAATCAGTTGGTTTTTCGCTCCACATCTCCATCGGTGTCTTCAAATTATTGACATTTGATGGAGATCTATTTACAACTTAACATGATGTATGAACTACTTCTGCCTAAAAGCATTTTGGTAGACTAGCTGTTCTGAGCATAGCTCTTACTTTTTCCAACAACGTTTTATTCATCATTTCTGCCATTGAGGAGTGTATGGTGTAGTAGTTTTCCTTTTGATGTCTTCTTGCTGACAATATACGTCAAAATCATTGCTATAATATTCTTATCTATTATTTGTCCTTAAACACTTGATTCTTTTTCCAGTTTCTACTTCAATTTGTGCTTTGAAGTTTTTGAAAAATGGCATCACATCTGACTTGTTTTTGATCAGGTACACCCAAAATCTTCTAGAAAAGTCATCAATAAATGATACAAAATATTTTACTTTCCCCAGAGATTGAACCAGTGCTTCCTAAATATCAGAGTGAATTAATTTCTAAAATAGTTTTACTCCGGGCACTTGACTTGCTGAATTTTAATCTATTTTGCTTACTTGTTACATAATACTCACAAAACGACAGACAAACTGGTTTCAAACCTGGGAGTAGCTTTTGATTGACGAGAATATTCATTCACTGTTCTGACATATGGCATAGTTTCTGATGCCACAATATAGAAGCTTCTTCTCCAGAATCCATTGATGCCACCGATGTTGTTGCTTCCTGAATTGAGTCTCCCAAGAGAATATACAAGTTTGCTGAGATATTTTCAGATTTCAAGATTGTAAGTGCTCATTTCACCATTTTCAATACCCCATTTTCAACAATGATCTTGTATCCAAGGTAATCTAACTGTCCATATGACAAAGGATTTTCTTCATTCCCATAACATGTAAAAACTTTTGTACAGTACAGATAGTACCATTGCACATCTTTATTTTGATGGCTCCAATCCCAGCAATTTTCAAGGCATGATCATTGCCTAGAAAAATCGATCATCTAGAGACAGGTTCATAATGATAGAACTATTCTCTCCTAGAGGTCATGTGCCATGTTGCTGCAGAATCAATCAACCATGCATCACTTAGCTGTTTTCTTCTATCATTGGACACCATTGCTACTTCACTATAAAGTACGCCACCTTCTTCAAAAGTACTTGCAACACATCCTTGAGATTTTGTTGCAACATGAGCTTTTTCTGAACCATTCTTCAGATTCCAATAATCTTTCTTAACATGCCCTTTCTTGCCACAATTATAGTATTTAACATTCTTCTTACTTTTTGATTTCGATCTGCCATGGTTTTGACTCCCACTTGAACCACGTTCGGTTGATCTCCCTCTTGTCATCGCCAATGCTTCTACTTATTATGAACTAGATGACCTGTCTTCCTTAGTTTTGCGCCTAGACACTTCTTCCAGAGTAGCAGCTGTAACTTCGTTAAAGACTAGATTACTAATGACAACATTACTTGTCAAGTTGATGATAAGTTGATCATACGAATCAGACATAGTTTGAAGTTGCATATATGCACGTTCATTTGTTGATATACTATAATCCAACACAATGAGTTGGGAAAATAATGTATTCAAGTTGTTGATGTGATCTGTCATGGATGTGGACTCACTCATTCGAAGAGTATAAGGTCTCATCTTCAAGAAGATCTTGTTGTGTAGTGACTTGACCTCGTACAATTTGGTAAGTGTATCCCAAATCTCTTTTCCAGTCCTCTTCTCTGCAACACAGGATAACACAAATCTGCTAAGGTTAGATGCAAATTGCCTACATCGTTGTCATCCATATACTTCCATTTTTCATCAGTTATTCCATCTGGTCTCTCTCCAATTGCCACCAAGCAATTGTCTTTTCTCAAGGTTGCTTTTATTTTAAGTTTCCATAGGGAAAAATTGCTCCCGTTGAACTTCTCAATTTTGAACTTTCTCGTCATGTTTCTGATGACAATCAACTTCTCACTTGAACCGGATTTTTTACTATTTCACCATGAATAGAATCATATACGTGAATAGTACCATATATGTGAATGTACTATATACGTGAATAATAACCCTGAACCTCAAGCGTTGATACCACTGTTTGGGATCATTGGCTGAAGTTGGCACTAGGCATGACAAGCAGACCCGGACCCGGCCCCGGTCCAGTTAGACCTGGATCTATAAAAAAAATTTGTGGATCTGAGTCTTTATTTTGAAGTCCCGCATTTAACCGGGTCCGGGTGGTTCCGCATCCGGGTACCCGGGACCCGGTTAAATAAAAAAAAAAACAAATTAAGTTAACCCTAAATGGCTAAATCCCTCTCAAATCAAAACGCAAAATCCCTAACCCACACCACTACCAATCTTCTTCAGTTCGTTTTCACTCTTCAGTTCATCTTCTTCAATCTTATTCAGTTCATCTTCTTCAATCTTCTTCAGTTCTCCACTTCTCCACGACCATGATCACGACTCATGCAGTCACGCTCTCGGCTTGCCTCTCCTCACTCAGTCACTCACCTCGGCCGGTGTCTCACCTCTCACTCTCTCAGCTTGTCAGCGACCAGCCGCAGCCACCATCTTCAGTCTTCACGCACAACAGCACAAACACCATCTTCACCGCCACCAGTTCCCCAGCCAAAAACTGATTGTTGATGTAAGTACTCCTCGCCTTTCATTTAATATTATGTTCGGTTATTTGATTAGTTTTTTTAGTGTGAATCAATTTAATGTGGAAGATATTTTTTATTTTGGTTGAAAATTTTGACTCTGTTTCTGATTAAGTGCCGATTATCAGTTTTTTTTCCTGTTAATTTTTCTTTTATTGTTTTATTTATTTAATTATTTATTTTTTTATTAATTAAACGTTTGCTAATGAATATTTCATTTTCCTTTCCACGTTTTATTATATTTTTCTCATAATTTTCTTTTATTACTTAAAAAAGAAAATTGTTTGATTGATATGTGTATTTATTCTGGATTAAAAAAGAAAATGTCAATTTTAGCTTACTGATATTTTATTTTAGCTTCAGCTTGCCTTGCAGTAGTAGATGGGTGAAGATGAGTAAGGGAGGTCCGGAAGGATATTGGGCAATATATCTGAAAATACTGTTGATGAAATGGAACTAAGTCAACGAACAGAAGATGATGTCAATATTGTTGACATTTAGCAGGATTCGGCAGCATATGTAGAAAGTCAAAGTAGTTGTGGACGTGGTCATGGCCCTGATAATTTAATTGGCAATCGACGAAAGAGAGATAATGAAGATATTGAGGCCGCAGAGGGTTCATCGAAATAGTATGGCAGTAGCAGTAGAAGGCTAACTTCAAATATATGGAACCATTTTAAAAGGCAAAAAAATGATGGTGGAGAGATTGATGCTATATGCAACTATTGTGGAAAACTGTTGACAGGAAAATATTCTAGTTGGACTTCACACTTGAAGAAACATTATTAGTGTTGTTTAAGAAAGACTTTCAGGGATGTCAACCAAATGCATTTACCATATACGACTAAACGGGATGAAACTACTTCATTGGAAAATATTGGCCAGCCAAAATGTGATATGATTGCGGTGAGGATTTCAATTGCAAGAATGATTAGCTTTCACGAGCTTCCACATTGTTAGAGTTGCTTCAACCAATAATTGAAACAATAAGTAGGAACACTATAAAGAATGAAATTTTGAAGCTTTATGAACTCGAGAAGTCAAGGATAATCAGTTCATTAGAATCTTGTGAGAGTAGAATAGCAATTACTACAAATATGTGGACTGCTAGTAATCAGTAAAAATGATATATGGTTGTTACAACACATTATATTGACAACTTATGGGTGCTACGAAGTCGTATCATAAGGTAACATCTTCTTATTTGTATTTTATATATTTAAATATAAATACATTTTAATTATTTAAATAACATAATTTGTTTGCTTTATAAGGTTTATATATGTGTCTACTCCATATACCGGTGAAATGATGTGTAATGTGTTGCACAAGTGTTTGATGGATTGGAATATTGATAGGAAGTTGTCAACTTTGACTGTAGACAATTGTTCTGCTAATGATTCTATGATTGACATGTTACTTGATAAATTGTCACAAAATTCATTGATTATGGGTGGGAAAATTTTTCACATGCGTTGTTGTGCCCATATCTTGAATTTAATAGTGAAAGATGGAATGTCTGTAATGGAAAAAGGTGTTGAAAAGATAAGAGATTCAGTGCTTTATTGGACAGCTACACCTGGAAGAGTTGAAAAATTTTGAAGCTCCAGTGCGTCAATTAGATTTTAAGGAGACAAATAAATTAGTTTTAGATTGTAAAACTCGTTGGAATTCAACTTTTTTAATGTTAAGTAATGCTTCCTTGTATAAAGATGCATTTGTTCGGTTGAAGGAACGTGATAAAAATTATAAATGTTTGCCATGTGAGTCAGACTGGGAGTTAGCAAAGATTATGTGTGAGCATTTGAAAGTGTTTTCTAAGTTGACAGAAATTTTTTCAGGAACTAGATATCCCACCTCAAATTTATTTTTTCCTAAGATATGTGAAATTAGATTATCAATGAATTTATGGGAGAAATCACATATTGAAGGGATTAGGAAAATGGCTACTAAAATGGTGTCAAAGTATGAGAAGTATTGGGAAGTTATTCATGGAGTGATGGCTGTAGGGAACATGCTAGATCATAGGTTTAAGAAGTTAATGATTCACTTCTTTTTCCTTAAGATTTATGGAGACGCATCTTCATATCATATTGATAGAGTATTTAAGATTTTCTCTGATTTGGTGCATGAATATGAGGCAAAGCATGCAGTGGCTGTGGATTAAGTTAGAGGAGGTTCCTTAGGAATTGGTAGTTCTCGATCTGGTTCAACAACACAATCTACTGTTTTGATGGATGGGAGTATAGCTGGGGAGTGGGACTCATTTATCTCCCAAGAAATTAACTATAAGCAATCTAAATCTGAGTTGGAGACTTACTTAGATGAGGGTGTTTTACCTCCGACTAGCAATTTTGATATTTTGTCATGGTGGAGTAATAACAAGGGCAAATATCCTGTACTTGCTGAGATTGCTAGGGATTTTTTGGCTATTCCTGTTTCTACTGTGGCTTCTAAGTCCGCTTTTAGCACTGGAGGTAGGCATTTGAGTCCTCATCGTAGTAGACTTCATCCAGATACTATGGAGGCGTTGGTGTGTACTCAAAATTGGTTGTGGAGTAATATACGAGGTAATAAACTACTTGTTTATTGTAAAATTCATATGCATTAAGATTTTATATTAAAACTAACATTACTTTAATCTCTATTTACTATTGTTAGGTCGTGAAATGCTTGAAGATATTGAAGTTGACGAACATATAATTAATACTTCATAAATGATTGATCCCGATGACTTGAAGAATGACGATTGATCCCGATGACTTGAAGTTGTGTTGAATTTGTAGTTTGTTTATTTCATGTCATGTTTCATGTTAAAAGTTCAAACTTAAGTTATGTACTTGTGTTGAAAGTTCATCTTATGTTATGTACTTATGTATGAAACTTTTAGTTGTGTTATGTACTTGTGTTGTGTTGAAGTTTTTTCCTTGTAGTTTGTTTATGATATGTAATGTACTTGTGTTGAAACTTGAAGTTCAAACTTAAGTATTTTTATGTGTTTTTTAATTTCTAATTCAAACTTATCACAAATCTAATATGTATTCAAACTTGTTGTGATATTGTTAATACATAGTATTGAATAGTGGAGCTTAAAAAAAGAAAAAAAAGAAAAAAAAACAGTGGAGGAGTTGCCGATCCCGGTCCGGATCCGGGTATACCTGGGTCCGGACCCGGATGCATTTTACTGGGTCCACATCCGGACCCGGTTCCCCTGAAGAGCGTGCGGATCCGGAAATTGCCATCCCTAGCTGGCACGCAAGTAAAGTGAAATTGAGAATAATTGTTAGTTCATGAGGCTTTTCCTACCATATAACAGTACAATAATAATTAGGAGGCTTAGCCTACCATAAATCTTAACAATAAAATAAAGAAATGAGACACAAATTTAATGTGGTAAAACCCTCTATGTGATGGAAACATTCACGGGCAAATGTAGAAGGATTTCACTATAGTGGAAATAATTTTACAACTTCTCTCTAAACACAAGGAGTTAACAATCTCACACTCTCTTATAATAGGAGAACTACAACTCTCTCACAAACTCTTAAGAAGAAACTATATTTTTCTCTCTTAGAATACATATGATTTGGTTGAGAATGAAATAAAGAAAATAATGAAATGAAGCCTCTATTTATAGGCATGAGATTCACTGTGTAAATAGTAAATTTTAATCTTATTATTATTTTTTAAAGCATGTGGGACCTACCCGCAAATTTATTATATTTTTTCTTAATCATTTGCACCTTTCGATGTAACGATTAACACCTATATGGATCCAAATGCACAATGTTCCAGTTCTTTGTATGAATGAAAATACAGCACATTTCCTGGGAAGCCAAGTTAGAAAAGTGGGCGAGATTGTTATGGGGATTTCTGGCAGCTGTGTAGTGACGTTTATGAAAGTAAAGATGCATCTATAAATGAATAAACCTTTAAAGAAATGTATTTATCTGGAGAACAATGCAGAGAGAACGAACACAATCATTCCAATTCTTTACAAGAGAATTCCTGAGTTTTGCTCTCAATGTGGGCTGTTAGGTGCGAGGACAGACATGAAAGTGAAGGGGAGAATGAGCATGGATGGGGGCAATATCATGGAGATTGGTGTATGGGCGGATCCAAATTCCTTAGGTCGGACTAGAGCCTCGTGTAGTGGAAACTGGTCAAACCAGCGGATAGAGAGCACAAATATATTTTTTTAAATAATTAAATGAGTAACTATATTCTATTCGGGTCTCCATAGGAAAAATTCGTGTTGAATCATAGTTCAGGAGTTCCAAAACAGGAAAACGAGTTTCAACATGCATCATGTACGCGGGCTACAGTGCGTGCCAATTGACAGTGCGCGTCTGCGCACAGTACGCGCCCTTTGTTGAACATTTTTTCATTGCAAATATATCTCTGTTGGTATATTCTAAGGTCCCAAGATCAAACAAGACATGAAAACATGCGTGAATACACCAACGAAGATAGCGGAATACTTACATTGATCGGTTATGTCGATTTGAAGACGAATCATGCCAAAAAACGCAATGCCTTTGTAAGCCCACTGCAGCAGTCCATACTCACTGTCTTGGCAGTTTCGGGTCTCAAAACGAAGCTCCAAACTCCGTCGGATGAATCCCGCCTCATGGGTGAACCTCCCTACCACCTTCGCAAGACTCGTAGTGTGCTAGCACTTGAATTTTCACCATGAAAATCCACTCTTTGCTTCCCTAAAGTCCACGCCAAAATTGGTTCCAAACCAGTAACATGTTTCAGTTTTGGGCGTGAGAAGAGGAGAAAAAAATGAGAGAGATGATCTTGTATTAAGTTAAAATGATTTACCAAAAATCAATTTATATTTATGCCATTAAATTTATTAAATTGATAATAAATTTATGACACAAATCATGCAATGGTTTAGAGTGTCAAACACTCAAACTCCATGCAAGACCATTGAGTGTATTGTACACAATCTTCATGCAATGCATTAGAATTAAATAATGCATAATATGACATGTGTCATGTGGGCCCCACACGTTTCCAAATGAAAGTGGGCCCACGTTCACTCACGCGTTCGGGTTCGATATTTCCGAAATACCGAGCTCACGTCGCGACGTTAATTAAATCGAATTTAAATAAATAATTGCGCCTAGCGAAATTATTATTTACGTCGCTAATGAATTAATTCTAAATTAACTCGTTTGCCCGAATTAAAATCTAATTTTAATTCCGCATCGAAATCTAATTTCGTTTAATATATCGAATATATTAATTTACCGATTAATTCCAAATTAATCGTTATATCTCTCTAGACGATATTTTATCTTAGATAAAATATCTCCGTAATTAATCCTAGATTAATTTTCTCTCTCTTCTGTATAATCCCAGATTATTCAAGAGTGCGAGTTGTGCGTCATCGGTGGATTATCGGGAAGCGACCCATGAGATCCCCGGATAATCTGGCAGTAAATACGGTCGTCGGAGTATCCGAATCACGTACGTACCAAGTACTACGTTCTACCGATTTACGAGACAAGGTCGACTCCTAGCAAAGCACCAAGTCTACCTAATTCTCTCTCGGACATATCCATTAAAGAATATTAAGATCTGTATCAAGCGTAGTATACTAATGTATTGTGCATATCGGCCCAGTATCGGATAATCAAGTGCTAGGGCTGGGGCTGGATAAGTGTCTGCCCCGTCCGAAAACATATCAGATGTCTGGTAACTAGTCTCTATAATCGGATATTCATGACCTGGTCATAATATCACGATTGGATGCGCATCTCTTAAGAGCACTAATACCGTATCCTGGTGACATCATCTCCACTATGACTGGAGTGATACTTCCGTCTTGACATCACATCCAATACACTACGATTCTCAATATACCCGGCATTGGCGTGCACAGAACCGGTCAGAGTCCTAGACGACCTCAACTAAAGTATATCGATTGTCGTAAGCATTAGCGATGTAAGTCTCAGGTTAAGACTATACACACCTACCTTGATTTCGGCCTCCCATAGACACATATTCATAATACCAATGGGATTCCGAGGGGTCTATCCAGAGCGAAGCTGTTTCCCGTACCATCGGTGAAACACGACCTCCTATCGCACTTGCATAAGTATCCAACACTTATATATATGAGAACTATGCCGTTGTGCCCTCACAACGCACACAAGTGCAATACTAGCCTATTCCGCATTATCGATGTCCAGTCTCGATAATACTACGGCTAGGGATATTTAATGATTAATCCTTCGTGGACTGATACTGTCTCATATCATCTCAATCCAGGAACTAATCATAGGGACCTCTCTTCATTTATATATCTATGGTGATCCAATCACAAATGACGAGAGTGCAATTTCCTTGTCACATAGTTAATTTGCTACAACAACACAATGATCTGTGCAAATAGTGACGCTATGGGTCATTTTGTCCAACAATCTCCCACTTGGCACATAGCCAGTCACTCAAGTGTCCCACACCCGAACTATGTACGGTTCGCTCAAATTGCTGAGGAAAGGTTTTCGTCAGCGGATTTGCTTAATTATCGTCTGACGCGATTTACACGATCATCACATCGCCACGATGTATGATCCGAACGAATCAGATGATATAGAAGTATATATCTGGATCGTCGATGAGACCTTTAATTCCTTAGCTCGTGCTGACGCCTAGCTCAGCTGCTAAAAGAACTATATCTAATCTAATTAGATTTTTTTTTTTATCCAAATGGCTTCTATTGCTGCCTCAGCTGCAGCAATGATCCGCATTTGTTGTTTATTCGGCAGCAGTTATCTTGCTCGGAATATTTCCAGCTCACTGTCCCGTTATTCAAACTTTATAGTACCGCAGTATTTAATTGTTTGGAAACTTTAGCAGTGATCCCAGTCACTTCAAGTTCTCCTTCTCCATAGTTAAAGATAGCATCTTTAGTTCTCAGAGATACTAACAGATGTTCTTAACTTCAATCCAGTGACTATCACTCGGATTGACCCGATTGTGACTCCATATGCTCGAAGCGTATGAGACACCAATACAAGTACATTTTAAATGTACAATTTCCCAGAGAGTGTTAACAACTCCAAATCTATCCCAGTAGATCTTTATTCCTTGAATAAAGGTTGTTACTCCCCAGAATTCTACGGAGAATTTCTATTGAAAGAATATCCATGAAAGCCAAGCTTTCACCAATTGTTTTATGGGAATTTCTTGTCAGTGCCCTCTCCCACTAACCTCCTTATATACACAAGAATTATTTCGTTTTGAGTTAAATCATAAATCATTATGATTATTTCAAAACGACAGTTCCAAGAACCTTATGCTTGCTTCAATCCAAACATGGATCGAATAACCCACAAACCTTGTTTGTCGGTTATTCAAAATCGTCAGGATGTTGTAAACATCCTCCAAAAGGTTTCCTTTTCAAGAAAGCGATTTTGATCTATAACTGACATATTTCATAAATGAAATATACAGTTATCAACAAGCATCTTCAAAATGGACTTACCATGGCAACAGGTAAAAGGTTGAACCGTTATTAACACAATGTTGATAACGATACCTTTCCGTCAAAAGCCTAGCTTTGTACGTTGGTATGTTGCCATCCATGTATGTCTTCCTTGAAGACGTATAATGTACCAATAGGCACAATGCTTTGTGGTACAACAACTAGTATCCATAATAGTCGTTATACATGGAATCCATTTCGGACTCATGGCACTTTGCCATAACAGGGAGTCGATACCTCGTATCACTTCCTCAAAACGTAGTCGGTGGATATACCTCATAAGATTGACATCTTAATGAGGTTAGATCAGAAACCCATACCCTAGGTTGTTTTCTGACTCTATCCGATCTACCCGATTTCTTGTGTATTTGAAGATTAATGGTACAGATTCATCATAGATGAATTGTTTGTGTTCCATTAAGGACTTCGTGCTATGAATAGTATTACTCCGATTTTCATTGAGTATCACTATCCTCCCACTGACCACTGCATATCGGTATTCCTCTCAGGAAAACCGCATGGTGAGCAACAATCACATTGTTCTCATGTGGGATTTATAAGTACTATACTTATGGATTCCCTTAGGATAACCTATATTGACACTAATCCAATTTGGGTTCTTAGTTTGGTATCAACCAAACGTTATGCCTGGCATACCCAAATTATCAGGAATGAGAAACCCCGTTTCTTTCCTGTTCATATCCTATATGATATCTGTCAAACAGATTTATATGGAACCTTATTCCAAATAAGTTTTGCACTGTTAATACATATCCTGTTGAAGGAAATAGTAGCTCAGAGCGACTCGTGATAAACCTTATCATGTCCAACAAAATTCGGTTTTTGGTTCGGACACACCGTCTAACTGACGTGTCTCGGGAGGAGTCCTCATCTGAAAGAATACCGTACTCTTTCATGTACGTATGAAACTTACTGCTTAAGTATTTTCCATTACGGTTTTACCGTGGCGGCATAATACTACAGCCGATCTGTTTGTATACTTCGTGTCGAAACTCAAAGTTTCGTATTTGTGTTCTTCAAAAGAAACACATAACCATAACGTGATGCCACATCCGTTAAGGTCACGAAATATTCATGTTCACATCTAGCCTAGCTAGATATGGGCCCACTTACTTCACCATGAATAGGGCTAACAGATCGGTGGCCCTTTTACTATTACCAAGTAAATAGTATTTTAGGTTTTTAACCTAATAAACTAGATTCGTAGACCTTATTTGAATAGTCAAATCAGTCCTAGTATCCACTCTTCAAAAGTGTGGATATACGAGTCTTGTTTATTGTGTCATAGACAACAATGCCACAAATAAGTCTCTATTGATCAAATCAATTTGAGCTATTTATTTGTCATTTATATGTTTGAGATTTTATTTATATTCAAAATATAAATTATGTTATTTACATCTAATGTATTTATCTCAGTATCATCTTTATATAATGAAACACTTTAGTGTTCTAGAATATAAAGGTTTTATCCGCATCGGATTAAACACTGATATAGAGATAATGTCTCTAGTCAAACTAGTTACATTATAACATTTCCTAATTTAAGTACATACCCTAAGGGTAGTTCCTAAACTTAGGTATCTACGGTCGAAACAACGACTTTCGTCCCGTTTCCAATTCGCAGAGAAATCTCGGCTTGAAGCCAGTATCCAGCTCACAGCGGATTCTGAACGTCAATACATATATGTATTATGTACCACACTAAGTATTTAAAATCCAATTTTAATACTAGTAGTAAACATAACTTTGACAAATATTTTTAAAGTTAGAGCCTCTCCCCATCTTTAATTCCTTCGTGTCTTCCATATCCAAATGGTAGTCACTTTGGGATATGTCAATTACCTTTTCAATATTTCACAAACCTTTGGCCAAGCCTTGGGTTTTAGAATATCGAAATGATGTGCACCTTGTGCTACATGCCCAATTGCAAACTTTGACTTTTCTCCACTAGAATGGTCAATTAATTCTCCAAGAATTATTAATGCAATTTAATATTTTTAAATCTAAAGATAGATTTATTGTAAGTATATTAATTAAGCACTAAAGTCATCATCACATAAATCTTCCAAAGACTTTATGCTCTACTATTTGCTTAATTATGGGCTTAGTCATAATATTATTTTATCAAATAAATTAACCTATTATTTGTTCCCAATATGAAAATTAAATCATTTAAAGCATTTAATCCAATGATTATATATTTTCAACTTTTCAATTCTTTCTTGATTTTAATAGTCCAACTATTTAATCAATTTAATAAGGTACTATTTATTATAATGATTACAATAATCCAATTATTTAATCAACTATAATTTTAATATTGATTACTATAATCTAATTATAAAATCAACTATCATTTTAATTCAATTATATTGATTACTATAATCCAATTATAAAATCAACTATATATTGAATGAGTTTGTATATAGTCCAACTATATATATATTTAAAACAACATAAAATATTAGTCCAACTAATACTTTTGATTAATATGACGAGTAAAATATAGATGAGCGCGTTTAGCGAGTATTCGAATGAATGTTGCAAATTCAATACTTGCCTCCCACTATTTTTCGTCGAGCCTCTAACCCTCTGTCGAGTACTCGGGAAACCGTGTTTCCTAGTGGGCTAGGATCCCGTTAAATATCACACAATCTTGACTTTGGCCAACAAATTGTATGATAATTAACTAGGTAGATCTCGAAGATCAATTGGATCTTATCCAACTCATAGATCCAGTAGGTGGACATCTAAGTCCCAAACATATATTTTATATATGCCTATACATCGAATGTATACCCTAACCTTTTTCCTCTGAATCAACTAGGCCTTGGCTTTGGCACAACAAACCTAATGATCCCAGTCAAGCGCGGACCCATTGACATGGAAGCTCTCGTAATCAATGTCGTTGGACAAGAAGTGGTCTTGACTTTGGCCAACAAACCACAACTTGGACAAGACACCAATATGGAACAAAGCCTCGTGATTAAAACACATCTTCGAAGGACAAGGGCTTGACTTTGGCCAACAACCCCTGCCAATCTAGGATCTTGAGTAAGAATCACTCAATGGAAGGAAAAAACGCATGATATTTGATGAGGGCTTTTTCGCGTGCAAATTGGCTACCAATTTAATTATCTTTGTTAAGGTCTCATCTTCATACACCCTTAAACATGCATTCTAAATACATAATAAAGCGAGTATGAAAAAAAATAATAATATGCGGATGGATACTTAACACATTGATCCTAGATCAAATCTCTCCCTTTCTCACTCAAGCTAGTACTAGTATTACTTCTACCCGTTACACTACACTTCTAAAGAAACCTCATTTACATAGAGGGGAATAGGTGAGAAGAGAATACAAAGAGAAAGAAGGTGATAAGGCTGGACATGCAGGTCCAATTTAATAAATCGAATTTATTACAACAATTTCTAAAATTGCCCACCCGACTAATATCCATCCGATATTCATTATTCATTCAACACAACCACGTATTCACACACATAAGCATGCTATCAATCAATCTAATCAAATTAATTAATCTGATAATTAAGTGATCATCCAATGTTCAAACAACGATTTGATTTTGTTCGAGTCAAACTCGTTTTTGCGAATAAGTACTTAAAGTACGAATTCATGAATTAAATTAAACTACATCATTAAATCTAATTTAACATGTATTTAATACTAATTCACTATTCAATTCCAAATTAAATATTACACTTTTATTTAATAAACCTTTTACGATTTAAATCCAAATCTAATCGTAACGCGTCTCAAAGACCGATTAACGTCCAACGTCAATTCAATTAAAGTCCAATGGGCTTTTGATTGATTTCTTAAGGCGTGGACTTTTGGTCAACTCGGGTCAAACCGATAACCAAAGTCCAATCCGGGATTTACCCCATAAGCCCATAAATCAATCTTGGCCCATTAGGCCCAATTGAACATTAAAGGTTCATTAAGTCGCATTTGGGCTTTATGGTCAAGGTTTTGGGCCCAATTGGATCCAATCCATTTGGCCTAAACCAAACTTGATAAATCAAGCCCAATTGGCCCAAATACAACATTTAAATCCAATTTCAAAATTAGGCCCAAATAATTAAATTCAAAAAATCCAATTTTCCAATTTCCCAATTAATTACCAAAGTGTATTACATGATCAATCAACTAAATCAACATTTCTAAAACACCATATTAGTCCAATTAATCATGCTTGATTCATTATCATATGTCCAACACACAAATTGAAAGATCAAACCCATCTACATGCTTAAAGGTCTCGGCCAAGGGAGTGATTTCATGTCCAATTCGGTTTCAATCCAATTAATCCGCATTCGACATTAAATACATATCCCGAATGATTTCCAATACATCCAATTATCAAAATCAAAATTTACCAAGACATTAGGGCATTAGTCACATTCGGCCAACTCAAAGATTTTTGGGTTTTTGTCCAATTCGAAATCCAATCCAATCCGATTCAAATTAACATCAACCTAATCGATTCTAACTCATCAAATGAATTAAAAAACAAAAAATCCAAGATCCCAAAATGCATATACATTCGGCCAAGGTGAATAAATTGGGGAAAATTATTCCAAATCAATTTTCGTCAAATTAGTCCAACCAATATGAATTTAAACATGTTATAAGCATACTCAAACAAGCAATTTATTCAAATCATGCTCAACAAACATTTACCCAAATTTTAAGCCCTACATTTTTCATGCTTGCAACATTAGCTCTTGATGCCATTGTTGGTATATTCTAAGGTCCCAAGATCAAACAAGACATGAAAACATGCGTGAATACACCAACGAAGATAGCGGAATACTTACATTGATCGGTTATGTCGATTTGAAGACGAATCATGCCCAAAAACGCAATGCCTTTGTAAGCCCACTGCAGCAGTCCATGCTCACTGTCTTGGCAGTTTCGGGTCTCAAAACGAAGCTCCAAACTCCGTCGGATGAATCCCGCCTCATGGGTGAACCTCCCTACACCTTCGCAAGACTCGTAGTGTGCTAGCACTTGAATTTTCACCATGAAAATCCACTCTTTGCTTCCCTAAAGTCCACGCCAAAATTGGTTCCAAACCAGTAAATGTTTCAGTTTTGGGCGTGAGAAGAGGAGAAAAAAATGAGAGGGATGATCTTGTATTAATATTATAATGATTTACCAAAAATCAATTTATATTTATGCCATTAAATTTATTAAATTGATAATAAATTTATGACACAAATCATGCAATGGTTTAGAGTGTCAAACACTCAAACTCCATGCAAGACCATTGAGTGTATTGTACACAACCTTCATGCAATGCATTAGAATTAAATAATGCATAATATGACATGTGTCATGTGGGCCCCACACGTTTCCACCAAATGAAAGTGGGCCCACGTTCACTCACGCGTTCGGGTTCGATATTTCCGAAATACCGAGCTCACGTCGCGACGTTAATTAAATCGAATTTAAATAAATAATTGCGCCTAGCGAAATTATTATTTACGTCGCTAATGAATTAATTCTAAATTAACTCGTTTGCCCGAATTAAAATCTAATTTTAATTCCGCGTCGAAATCTAATTTCGTTTAATATATCGAATATATTAATTTACCGATTAATTCCAAATTAATCGTTATCTCTCTCTAGACGATATTTTATCTTAGATAAAATATCTCCGTAATTAATCCTAGATTAATTTTCTCTCTCTTATGTATAATCCCAGATTATTCAAGAGTGCGAGTTGTGCGTCATCGGTGGATTATCGGGAAGCGACCCATGAGATCCCCGGATAATCTGGCAGTAATACGGTCGTCGGAGTATCCGAATCACGTACGTACCAAGTACTACGTTCTACCGATTTACGAGACAAGGTCGACTCCTAGCAAAGCACCAAGTCTACCTAATTCTCCGGACATATCCATTAAAGAATATTTAAGATCTGTATCAAGCGTAGTATACTAATGTATTGTGCATATCGGCCCAGTATCGGATAATCACGTGCTAGGGCTGGGGCTGGATAAGTGTCTGCCCCGTCCGAAACACATATCGGATGTCTGGTAACTAGTCTCTATAATCGGATATTCATGACCTGGTCATAATATCACGATTGGATGCGCATCTCTTAAGAGCACTAATACCGTATCCTGCGTGACATCATCTCCACTATGACTGGAGTGATACTTCCGTCTTGACATCACATCCAATACACTACGATTCTCAATATACCCGGCATTGGCGTGCACAGAACCGGTCAGAGTCCTAGACGACCTCAACTAAAGTATATCGATTGTCGTAAGCATTAGCGATGTAAGTCTCAGGTTAAGACTATACACACCTACCTTGATTTCGGCCTCCCATAGACACATATTCATAATACCAATGGGATTCCGAGGGGTCTATCCAGAGCGAAGCTGTTTCCCGTACCATCGGTGAAACACGACCTCCTATCGCACTTGCATAAGTATCCAACACTTATATATATGAGAACTATGCCGTTGTGCCCTCACAACGCACACAAGTGCAATACTAGCCTATTCCGCATTATCGATGTCCAGTCTCGATAATACTACGGCTAGGGATATTTAATGATTAATCCTTCGTGGACTGATACTGTCTCATATCATCTCAATCCAGGAACTAATCATAGGGACCTCTCTTCATTTATATATCTATGGTGATCCAATCACAAATGACGAGAGTGCAATTTCCTTGTCACATAGTTAATTTGCTACAACAACACAATGATCTGTGCAAATAGTGACGCTATGGGTCATTTTGTCCAACAATCTCAGTGCTGATACTTAGGGTTTTTTTTAACCCAATACACTTCCAATCTTTCCCAAATAATTTCAATCACCCAAAATCTAATTTTTAACATTAAAATCAACTTCAACACATTTTAAAGAACAAAATCATATTTTTCAAAATATCAAATATTTTTTAAAAAATACAAATATATTCAAAATACATATATGCATAAATTTTGAATTTAAAATACAAATCAAATAAGAATCCCACAAAGAAATAACCATTGAATAATTATTGGTCACTTAAATGTGGTCAAATGATTTTAATATGGTAACAATATTTCTAAACTATTTATTTAGAGTTTAAAACTCAAATTTTTATGTTTCATGTCTAACATACACAAAACTTAACCCAATCACAATCAAATTGTGTTTCTATGCTTCTTAAGCATCTATACACAAATTGTTTGACCTTATTTCAACTTTAAGATATGTTATTATGCATCAAATACATAATACCCCTAGGGTCGGATAGGTGTCCCGCTCAGCGGAAGTGAGTCTAACCCAAGGATATCAGGTATAGGTGTATTTTAAAATATTTTAATGAAAAATACATTCCGATACGAGTTCATAGGAAAAACGGGGACCAAATCGGAGTCCGAAAACTCGTGAACGGAGAAAATGAAGTTTTAGTGTTCGTCAGCCCTGGGAGTCGCAATGCGCTTGATGAGAGTCGAGACGCTCCAAAGTGCGAGAGCAACTCCGAGAATTGAATATCTCAGCATCATGACATTGAAGGATGGGAGTCACAACGCTCCTAGCGACGCTGAAGGGTCAGAGTCGAGACGCTCACCTGGGTAGTGAGCAATTTCAACCTTTAAGTCAATCCTAAACACTTCTAATTTTGTCCTATCATTTCAACACACCTTAAAACCAATTTTAACATCAAAAATCAACCACAACACATGTTATACAACTAACATATATGTATTCTAAATACTTATATGCATTTGTTTGAATCTAAACATAAATCCATTTTAGAATACCAATAAGAAATGTCTCATGAACAATTCTAGTTCACCCAAAGGTGGTCAAGTGATTCTAGAATGGTAGCCATAGCTCTAAGCTTTAATCTAGAGTTCCAAACTCTTATTAATTATTCCATGTCCAACATGAACATCTTTGACGTAATTAACAAGCATATTGTGTTTATACTTCTAAAACATCCTAACACAATTTATTAAGCTATGTAATCATGCATCAAATACATAAAAAAAAAATAACTTCAGAGAAGTTCAAACTTACCTAGCAAGCTTGATGCAAAGATCCGATCTTCTTCTCTTTGTTGAAATGGTTGGAGAACTTCCCAGGTTTGCAAGCTTCACTCCAAGATCCAATCTTGATTCCAATGTTAGCAACCTTCACTTCAAGATCCAATCTTGATTTCTCATAGATGAAATGTTGTAGAGACCTCACAAACTTCTCTAAATACTTCTCTAACTTAGGCTAATTTCTCTAATTCTTACTTGTATTTAGCTTTCTCAAGCTTAATCAAAACCTTCATAAAGCTTGCTAGTTATAGCAAAACTTAGGTAATTTTTAATTAATAAAAGTTCTAATCAACTTTTAGGTGGGCTTAATCTAATTTTTCCAAATATGTATAATTAGGTGTGACTAATCTCCATTGTCTATCACTTTGATTTAATCCAATTAAATCAAGACAAGGATTAGGAAATGGATTAGTTCAATGTTTGCCACTTTGATTTAATCCAATTAAATCAAGCCAAAATAACCTATTATTACATACTTACAATTACCATAATATCCTCAAATGGTAGAGATAATTATGATTTTACAATTAAGCCATTGTGTAATTATTGAATTAATCCAATTAATCCAATCAGGTCAAAGTAAATAATCAATGTTATCTAATAAAACTTGATTATCTTAATTGATAATTATAATATCGAATATTATATTTTATCAAAATTAATCAGCTACCCAAGTGCTCAACGAGTACACTTCATATTGGGACTATTGAAGTTCAGACACGTTCGTTATATAAGCCTAGCTAATATGTACGCAATTCGACCACCTCCGAATTCGCGAAGAACACGAACGACCTTTCTGAACTATACAAGTTGAGGTCATCACATATGTTTAACAATCCCTCCGTCGTAGGCTATCCAAGTTGTACTTTGGAAACAGAGAATACACCGTCAAGTTTTCGATGCGCATATCTCGTGTCGACATCTCCACGATTCTTCATAACTAATGCGATCCACCCTAGATGATCAACTTTGGCCAAAGCTTTAAGAATCGTGACTTTACTCACATGGATACCTAAACCTCTTATGGTACATATTGTTGGGATTTTATTAGGAATTACAAGGTTAGCGCAGCGGAACGCGGAAAAACGATTTCTCCGATTTCAAAAATTTTTCTTGGAAAAATTAAATAAACTTATTTATTTAATTAACCAATACTTAAATTATGAAATATAACCTAAGAAATCATATTTCTCTTAATTACAAAATTACCCCAATCTTTTGCAAATTAATTATTTTAGTTTTAAATATGTCAATTATATATGTAATTAATTCCAAATTAATCCCAAAATAATTTTTACAAGTTTGCTACAAAACCAGAAAACTTTTTCAGATTTGCGCCACTGCCCATAATTTTCCAGAATTTACAAAACAGCCCAGAATTTTAATTAATTGTAATTTGGCCCAATTTGTTCAAAACACATCAAGATCAAATCCAATTAATCCCAAATTTTACATGCATCAAATATACATCAAATTAAATCATATATATGAAAATCCCCAAAATTTGAGTGGGTTAAGAACCCTAATTTCACAAATCACTCAAATTAGGCAATTTACAATAAATTAATGAAATTCAATACTTTAATCTTCGAATTACCACACCAATTAATTCTCACCATCATGAAATTAATCAAGAAAAATTCTAGGCTAATTATGAAGGGCTAATTAACTCTAGAATAGCAACTTTAATTTTCTAATTAATTTATTAAGCTTAATTACATTAATAAGCAAATAAATTAATTTTACATGCTTAAACACATCCAACAAGCATCCGAAAAATTTAATTACAAACTAAAATAGTAGAGGAATTATCTCAACTCCACAATTGAAGCCAAGAATTATGAAACAATTTTTCATGAAGAAGAAAAAAGAAAATAACTTACAAAATCCAATTTTTGCCTTTGTTTTCCTTTTTCTTTCAAAATGCTCTCAATTCTCTCTTTGTAATTTTTGTTGATGTTGTCTAAGTGTTGGAAAAATGAAACAAATCCAATTTTGTTCCCAATTCTCAAATGGCTGATTATTACATCAAAAAATAAAGAAACAATTACTTTAATTTTGTATCAATATAATTGGTACACATTTTGGCTTTAATAAATTAACACTTTAACTTTAATAAAGTTGTCAAAATGTGTTCCAATTAAATCAAGCCATTTCTCAATTAATAAAGTTATCATCATTACTTAAAGATATTTATTTTATAAATTAATTTAATTATTTAACAATTAATTAATTAATTAATTAATAAATTTAAGTATCTTAAAAATATGTATTATATTTACAATAAATATCTCAAATACATATATTAATGATA
This sequence comes from Zanthoxylum bungeanum, assembly GCA_019454045.1. NCBI lineage: Eukaryota > Viridiplantae > Streptophyta > Magnoliopsida > Sapindales > Rutaceae > Zanthoxylum > Zanthoxylum bungeanum. Next base: position 36,535 of record SKCR01021128.1, read on the forward strand.
TAAGTCAAATATCACAAGTTGATATTTTATTAATGTGTGTTTAATAAAATCAAGTATTAAATAAAACACACATTAATTTTGGAAATGACCGTTAGGTCCCGAATGCATGTATTTTTCGTCTAACCATTAAACGAGTTATAAATAATCAGTATTATTCATAACAATTGCCCCAGTGCTCTACGAGTAAATTTCATTAGTGAGACTCTCTAGATTCAGGCATATCCGTCACGAAATCAAATTACGTGTCCATAATTCACCCACCCGTAAATTATGACGAACACAGATAAACTCACTGAATCATACAGGTCGAGGTCATTACATACGTATAATCCATCCGTCAAAGGTATCCAGATTAATCCAGAGATATAGATACAAACGTCAAATCTCTATAGATATAATCACGTCGACGTTTCTATTAGCAATCCCTCAAATAACACTTAGAACTAATTTCTACAGTGTACCACGGGCCCATGGATTTAACAGATTGCTAATTCCATATTGAATACCTATACTCCGTACACAGAGCTGACAGATCCTATCTTGATACACACAGGATATCCTGAGCATCAGTCCACAACCAACGAACAGTCGGAGGTCTGATCTAAATAGATCGGTGACGTGACTGCCATCTAAGTGTGGAGGATAACTCAGATATCCACAGTGGTATCTCAATTCAAAGAATCATTATGCTCACTAAACTCGAGAAGATTCTTATTGACGTTGGTGTACCATCCATTAAGAATCTTCGTTGAGTCATTCAATGTTTATCCGCTATAAACACCTACACGTCTATACGAGTCTCCAAGACTCATAGTTCACTGAGAAACCATCGGAATCCAAGATTCCAATATACGACATGTACCAGTCTCTACAGGTTTACTTTACTGACCAAGTAGTGTAAACCATGACCGGGAACTGTCTAAGAATGACAACGTCATGATACAACTCAATGTCAGTTGCGACGCTTTTGCAACAATATCATTACTAATCATTCTAAGGTCGGTTACGTCTTTACCATATTAAAAAAGAAGTTATATAAAAGAAATTGTTCATTTTATTCATAATAAAACGTTACATTAGTATTTATATAGAAATACATAATAAAATTGGCGCTCGGAGCACCAACCCTAACACATATACGGGCCTACTGATCCTATCTTACTTCGCACTTGATTACTGAGTGCATCGATCCACACCCAACGAACATCTAGAGGCTAGACCATGAAAGGTTTCTGACATGGATGATCTCACACAATATCAATGTTATCATATAGTCAAAGGATTACATATGTTACTCGACTCGAGGAGATTCCTATTGACGGTGGTGTGCATTTCCAACTATTAGGAATCATCTGTGAGTTATTCAGTATTCAGTCCAACCAATATCCACATGTCTATAAGTGTTTCCAAAACTAATGATACATTGAGTTAAATCATTAGAACTCCATTCCAATATACGACATGTGCTAGTCTTTTAGGTTATAGGAATTCGACCGTATTCCAAAACCAACGACTATGAATACATATACTTTAAGAATAATTTACAATTGTAATACTTATCCCAATGTCGGACCACCTAGTGTCTAGTATTACTAGAAGACTATTCTAATGTCGATGTCATTCTTAGCATATCTATACATCAATCTAGTACGCATAATGACAATACCATTAATAAGGTATGAAATGAAAATATAGTTATTTTATTAATAAATAATAAAATGTACAATTCGGGTTGACACTCCAAGCACTAACTCCAACAAACTCCCACTTGCTTAGTGCCAATCTGAATGGTACCGCAGTCCCATCTCCTCCATATGTTTATCGAATAACTTATAAGGTAAGACCTTTGTAAGCGGGTCTGTTATCTTGTCTAGTCCTTGAACTTTCTAGACCACTATATATTTCCGTTCAATTCTCTCTCTAATTATATGGTATTTCCTTTCCGCATGTTTAGACTTGGAATGCGCTCTCGGCTCATTAGTGTGTGCAATGACTTCGCTATTATCACAGTATAATGAGATCGAATCCGCAATACTAGGCATAACGCCAAGTTCTTTGAAAAAATTTCTAATCCAAACAACTTCTTTAGAAGTTTCTGAAGCCGTTATAAATTCCGCCTCAGTGGTGGAATAAGCTGTTGAGCCTTGCTTTGAACATCGCCAACTAACCGCAACACCGTTAAGGGTAAATATGTATCCTGATGTATATTTTCTATCATCTGGATCTCTCTGGAAGTCAGAGTCTGTATAACCCTTAACTTGTAGCTCATTTTCTCCATATATTTGATATCGGCTGGTCACACTGACGCCGAAACTGATGTCAGGTCTAGTACATAGCATATCATATATTATGCTTCCAAATAAGAAGCATATGGCAAGTTAGAAATTCTAACTCTCTCCTCTTCAGTCTAAGGTGTCATTTTCTTTGAAAGATATATGTCGTATCAGAAAGGTACAATTGCTGTCTTGCAGTTAGTAAAACCTACCTTTCTAACATCTTATCTATATACGTCGATTGTGACACTATAAGCTTCCTAACTCTATCTCGGTAGAGCCTTATACCTAGTATATAGGAAGCTTCACCCATATCTTTCATGAAGAAGTTCTTACAAAGGTAGACTTTCACACTTTGCATCAATCCTATATCATTTCCAATGATAAGGATGTCATCTATATACAAGACTAGGAAAAATTCATGCTCCCACTCACTTTCTTATAAACACATGGTTCTTCATCGTTCTTGATGAATCCAGATAATCTAATTATCTCATCAAAATGATGATTCCAGCTTCAGGATGTCTGTTTAAGTCCACAAATAGACTTTTGGAGCTTACAAACCAAGTTTGAAGTCTCACTGGATATGAATCCCTCAGGTTGTTCCATATAGATATCCTCTTCAAGGAATCCATTCAGGAAAGCGATTTTCACATCTATATGTCATATCTCATATAGATATCCTCTTCAACAATGGCTAAGTGAATCCTAATAGATTTTAGCATGACTACTGAGGTAAAAGTTTCCTCATAGTCAATCCCAGGACGTTGAGTCCACCGTTCCATCGGGCCATCGTTTCCTTTGGTAAAACCATTTACAACCTATAGGTTTAACTCCTTCAGGAAGTTCAATTAAGTCCCAGACTTGATTGTCATGCATAGAATCCATCTCGGATTTCATAGCTTCATGCCATTTTCCTGAATCGATATCCAATATCGCTTCCTTATACGTAGTCAGATCTGTTTCCTCCAAGAGGAGAACATCAAGGTTCACATCAGATGTTAAAAATAATCTCTCAGGAGGCCTTGATATTCTATTCGACTTACGTAGACCTGTGTTGTAGATCCTTTACCTAGTTGGATCATTAGTTCCATCTCAGGTTCCTTAATGTTGGGATCAAACTCATCAAGTTCAATCTCTTTATAATTCCCACTTTCTCTCAAATTTTACTTTTCAAGAAAAGCGACAAAGCGATAAATAATTACATTTCTTTGCTCGGAATCATAGAATTGATATCCCAAGGAATTTTCAGGATATCCAACGAACCTATATTTATACCCATTGGGTGCTAGATTATCCCGCTGCGTAACTCTAATGTATGTAGGAAAACCCCAAATCTTTAAATACCTAAAACTTGGATTTCAGCAAACCATATCTGATAGGGGGTCATAGAAATAACTTTCAATTGAACCCTATTAAGTATGTGAGCAGCAGTAGGTAAAGCTTAACCCCAAAGGGAATAAGGAAGATCTGTATAGCTCATCATTGATCGCATCATATCCAATAAAGTATGATTTCTATGCTCAGACACTCCATTGTGTTAAGGTGTTCCTGGTGGGCTATATTGGGCAAGAATTCCATTCTCCCTTAAATAATTTCTAAATTCTTCACTCATGTATTCACCGTCTCTATTTGATCTAAGGCACTTGATGAATTTACTGGTTTGTTTTTCTACTTCGTTTCAAAATATTTTGAACTTGTTAAATGTTTCTGATTTATGTCTTATCAAATAGACATAACCATATCTAGACTTATCATCCTTGAAAGTCACGAAGTATGTTGAACCATCATGAGCGGCATGATTTAATGGACCACACACATCGCAATGCATTAGCTCCAATAATCTCCAGCACGATGTCCAACACTTAGAAATGAGGCTTCTGTCATCTTTCCTTTGATACATGACTCACAAATCGGATAAGAATCTAAGGTAAAATTTTCAATCAAACCATCATTTACCAATTGAATAGGCGTCTAACACTTATGTGGCCCAATCTCATATGCCATAATTCAATATTTTTTAGTTCAGATATCCTACTTGTATTTTCTTCTACATTAAAGACATCTCTACATATTTCCAAAATATAGTGACCGTTTGATAAAGAACATTCACATTTCAATAAATTATTTTTATCATATAAACATAAAGTTTTATCCTTAATATTTATTTTATATCTCTCTTTATCTAATATTGGCAGTGATATTATTTGTCTGATAATTAAGGGTACATAATAACAATCATGTAAATCTAATTTACATCCATTGGGGAGATCTAGAACAACCGTTCCTATGGCATTGACATCCAATGTCTCGCCATTGCCAACTCTAAGCTAGATCTCCCCTTTATTCAGCCTTCTTTTAACCCTAATGACCTACAGGGAGTTGCAAATATGAGTAGGACTGCCAATGTCTAACACCCATCCACTATTTGCATCTAATGCTAATGAGATGTCAATAATAGGAAAAATACAAAGCGTACATGAGGGTCCTGCTTTTCCTTTCAGCTTTGGACAATCTTCTTTCCAGTGTCCAGACTTCTTGCATTGTAGACATTGGTCACGAGTTACTGGCGGTTTAGCACATTTGTGCTTCTTGGAGTTCTTCTTTGATATCTTATTCTTCCCATTTTGATTTTCTTTGACTTCCCTGAAGTCCTCGAAGAGCCAGCTCCACCATGGAGGTACAAAATGGAGTTTCCTTTTCTCATATCATGCTCCACTGTGTGTAACATGTTATGAAGTTCTTCATAGCTAGCTTACATCGAGTGCATATGGAAGTTTAACACAAAGCCAATATAAGATCCAAGCAAAGAAGACCAAATCAAATTACGGACCAGCCGTTCATCAATCACAATGCCCTGTCATTTCAGATATCGGATCTGGACAATCATGTTCAAAACATGATTGCTGACAGCTCCTCCATCCTTGAGTTCAACGTAAAATAATTCCTTAGACCTCCAATAAATTTCGATCTCTTGATTTGCTACGAATAACTTCTTGAGTGTTTGCATAATGCTCCAAGCATCTGTTATCTCTATGTACTGTCTCAGAAAATCTGGAACCATCGATCCCAAGATGTAGGATTTCACCTTCAGGTCATCATCCTTCCATCTATTAAAAGTTTCTCGCTTTTCTGGAGTGGTCAGGATCGATTTCAACAACAAGTGGATTGACAGTGACATAATTCAACTTTTCAAACTCCATGACAAGACGTATGTTCATTTCATATTCGAAATAGTTCTCGGCTCCTTTAAGCTTATTGGTATCCAAAAGTCTCATCAATGGATTAGCGACAGCCATCTACAAGATAACATTTTAAATAGTAGCAGAATATTTTTCATTTAAAAAATAATAACACTAATTGCTTGTGTAATTTTAAATCTATTAGTGCTCTCTCACTACTTTACGTAATTCCATAATCTCCCTTAATGGAAAAATAGAAATTTGATTATCAAAATTTCATAGCGGGAAGTGGATCCCATGATATTTACTCCAGCCTCACAATAATGACGGTATTAGCCTTTATAAACTCATTAGGGAGACTTCCAAGGTCAATCACATTCATGTGACTCCTAATTTGGTCTTGAACCATTTCTTATCCTCATAATAATGACAGTATTGGATTAAGACGTATTCTAGGTGTATACTTGTCAATGTGCACTAATGAGCTTCGTATGTACACCCTTACAATAATAATGGTATTGCGTGACTGCGTTAACTCATCATGCTAGATCTAATATTTTACCAGAGCGACCTAAGTTCCGAGCACTTATACCTTTCAATACTGACGGTATATGATATAAGTAGTAAGAACTTATTCATCTCCATATTGACAAGACAGATCATCCAATAATACTCCAATATTATTAATACTTATTACTTAAAAGTAATCACCTAATCATGAGAGATTTATGACAATTAAATCATTAACATAATTATGTCAAATTTTAATTTAAAACATGCAATACATATCCAATATGACTTATGCATAATTAAATTAAAATATAGAGGCATAGATTCAAAAATATCAAAAATGCAACAAGCTTTGTGTGGTTAAGCCTTGCTTTGATACCATTCTGTTGTGATATTTTTATATCGTACCGCAAGTGTACGGTGTCAAGTTTTAGTATAAATATGAGTTAAGAGTGTCGAACCCACAGGGATTGCGTTAACTCGCACTAAGTACTACAATTGATAATCCTAACTTTATTTAGACAACAAATAATAAAGATTTTTAATAGATAAATATACAAATAATAAAATAGGAGGAACTAATACGATAGAGATTCTGGATCCTGATTTCACCTAGCTGTCTCCTATGTATTTTTCATGCCAATTAATCTTTGTTCAGTTATATTATTTATAAGTCAAGATCCTAAAATATTCACTCCCTCTCTCGAGTGTCGAGTGAAAAGATCATCAACTATAGACTTCGATATCTCTATAAAAATCCAATAGTTAACAACTCATTATGCTTTGTGATTCTATATTAACGACTTCAAAGGACAACAGATTCTCTCGAACTCTATAAAATCCTATGTTATATTCTCTAGATCTATTCAAAATCCCCTCTCTCGAGTGATAGATTCTAAACATTCATCATCTCAAATTGTGGCCAACAATCAAGAAGCATTAAACTCAAAAGAATATAAATAATTAATAAAACTTCATTACAAAACTGATAAACAAAATACAAGGTTCAAGCATCAATTACAATCGTTCTCCAAAATTAAGGAGTAAATTCATGACAAAAGATACAACAATAAATAATCAAGCCACGAATCTAATGGAAATCATTAGAGTTTTAAGAAAGAAATAAGAAGATAAAACCCGAATTGAATCTCTTCCTCTCCGGATATTACAGCCTTTGTCTCTTCTTGTCGCTCTTCAATCCTCTCCTTGGATCTCTAAAAATATTTATTTCTGTGTTTTGTGCTCTGTATTAGCCTCTGTATTAGCCTCCCCTTGAGTGTTGGATGTAATCTTATATTTATAGTTGAGTCTGGGAGTCTTTGGGTATCATTAGAATTATTAAAAACCCTAAAAAACAATTCCTGGAACGTGTTTCTTTTCTCCCGCAACGCCGCGGCTCCCACTTAAAGCGCCGCAGCGCCTAACTATCTGGAAAATGTATTGATTTTGGCGCCTGGAAGGCGCCGCGGCGCCTGTACATTTTCTTCTCTTAATTTCTTTCAAGTCAAACTCTCCTTCACGTGGTCTTCTTGCCTTTTTATTCTTTATTTATTTTTAACAACAATTGGCCCCACTTTCATGGATTTGTTGTTTTCTTTCTCTAAGGTTTGTCAAAGGTGCGGCCCCCACCTTACATTCACACTCACATTATTTTCTTTTCAAGTGGCGCCATGGCACCTAATTCTTTTGTTCAAGTGGCGCCATGGCGCCAATTACTCGGCCTTTTGGCTGGGTTTGATATTCTTAAAGGGGTCATGGCGCCTATAGCCCCCATACTCGTCCTGTATTCCCGAAAGTTCCCAAAACACGTGCAATTATTCCCCGATCCATATATTAATGCTCCTATAAATAAAACATAAAATAAATTATAAATCATATTAAATATCTCGAATTATAACAAAATAATAAGCTGAGAATGCCATAATAAGTGGGTATAAACCACACTTATCAAACACCCCCAAACTTAAGGTTTTGCTAGTCCCGAGCAAAAGATAAAAATAAAAACTAAGTTCAAATTAACAAATAAAAATTACTAAATCAACTAAGCCACTTTCGTAGGGATCACGATTGCATTTAGCATATGCAACAAGCCTTTAAACCCCTAGGTGGCCATAGTGGACGAGTTATAGTCTCGTGAGGGCTTACAGTGACGACACCCACAAACGTCATTCACACACAATCATGCAAAAATAAAAAATAACAAAACATAGTCTCGATAGTTACGCATAAATATATCCTCAAAGAAAGCTTATAAATGAAATCAAAGAATCTTCAAAGTACGCAATTGCAACTCGAATCCAAATTCTCGAATAAATTATCTAAGCTAGACTCAAGGTGTGTGTGTGTAAAGGTTCATTCACAGCTTTGATCTTAAGTAAGCTAACTCAATGATTTCGTTTAAAAATTAGAATCGATGGGTCAAACCAACCTAGATATCTCAATTATGCTTTGTAATTGCCTTATTTTGTGTTCGGTATGGTATGGTTTTTATTTTATTTTCTTGTCTCTTTTTTCTTTTCTCATTTTTGCACTTTTTTTTTTCAACTCATCTACCCTTTAAGGTAGCATTTCTCCTCATGGTGGTCCTAATACTCGCCCATGGGTAGCTTCACGCTTATCGGTTATAGGTGGTTTATTTTCTTTCTTTAGAGACATTTTTCTTTTAGCTATACCATACTTCATAACACTAGCAAATCAAGATAGATATCTAAGCAAACGGTCATTCATCGACATGCAATTTCGTCAACTAGTCACATTGTCAACTACTTAAGTTTTACTGCTTAGAACCTATTTTTAAGTGCTTACGAGTCTAACATAGATCAGTTATTCAAGGCATCAGATAAAAGTAAATTAGGCACTTATCGTTTCTAAAAAATTCACCAATAAACAACCAATATTATCACAGGATTTATGCTTTACTATCAAAGACTTAACAATTTTTTTTTTTTTTTTCAAAATTTAAACAACTAAATAGCAAGTAAACAACATACACACACCCCCAAACTTAAAATTTGCATTGTCCTCAATATAAGATAAATATCAAGAGCAAAAGTGAGGAACAACACTACCGTGCATGGAGTTGATCAGACTCTTGCTGGTTGGAATTTGGTTGCGCGGGCGTTGTGTGTCTCGTGCTACCTGCATAAATAACATTCAAATAAATAAATAGCACACAATAAAATAAAATAAAATAAAATAAAAAGTAAAGAAAATAATAATAAAAGAAATGCAAGGGTTGCCTCCCCGCTAGCGCCAAGTTTAACGTCTTCAGCCAGACGCAACCACCCAAATGGTGGTCATGGTAGCTTCTTCTTTTGTATCCACTGACTGCTTTGACATGAAAAAGATAGCTTGGCGGCTGTGACAATTTATTAGTTTATTAAAATCCCCCTACTGCTGCTTGGTTATGGAGGATGCAATCTGCCCAATCTGTGTTTCTAAGGACTTCATTGTGGCCTCCATATTTTCCATGTGTGTCTCAATATTATTTAGCCTTGACTCAGTCTTCTCGAATCTCGCTGAAGTACTAGCAACGAACGTGCTCACGAATTATTCTAAGGAAGATTTCTGCTCATCTTTTCTATAGTCAAAACCAGAAGAAGGCTGCAAGGTATTCTCTGTGTTAGCATATGACAGGTTTGGATGATAACGATTAGGCATAAGATTTCCTCTATAGCTGTTGAAGTTCCGATTGTTCACATATTGGACTTGTTCAATGTTCGGGTTTCCTTCCACTAACTGCATATTTGTAGCTGTCGCTGATTCAATAGATGATACTCGTGGTTTTGTCAGGGCTGCTACTTGAGTGGCCAAGGTGGAAATCTGAGCTGTAAGTGCCACAAGAGGGTCTACTTCATAAATCCCAGCCACTTTGGTTACCGTAGCGCGTTCACTTGGCCATTGATAATGGTTAATGGCCATTTCTTCCAATAAATTGCGCGCTTCCTCAGCTGATTTCCTGAATAGAGCTCCCCCAGCTGCTGCATCAACCACAATCCTATTCGGACCATTCAACCCATTATAGAACAACTGAATCTGGACCCAATCTGTATAATCATGTTGTGGGCATCTTCGTAGTAAATCCTTAAAGCGCTCCCATGCTTCATACAAAGTCTCAGTTTCCAGCTGCTTAAATACACTGATTTCTGCCCTCAGTTGAGCTGATTTAGCTGGTGGAAAGAATCTCTCAAGAAATTTTGTGGCCATATCCTGCCATGTCATGATACTCTCTGTCTGTATTGATTGCAGCCAATCCCACGCTTTATCCCGTAAAGAGAATGAAAATAAGCGTAGCCTGATAGCCTCTTTACTCACGCCATTTACTTTTATGGTATCTGCGATCTCCAGGAACATCCTTAAGTGCAAGTTGGGATCCTCTACAGCTGAACCCCCAAACTGATTCCTTTGTACCATGTTGATCAATGCAGGTTTAAACTCAAAACTGTTGGCGTTGATTGGTTGATGGGCAATCCCAGAGCATATATCATCAAGGACCGGTTTGAAGTGATCTCTGATTGCCACATGGCGTGGGTTGTTCTCTATGTTTTCAGCTGCCATTGCTTCTTTTTCGATTTTCCTTTCTTTTCTTAGTCTCCTCGCAGTTCTTTCTATTTCAGGATCAAACAGGAGCGAATTGAGACTTGTGGCTTTTCGCATTCACTGAAGCACCAAAAGAAAAATAAAAATCAATAAACAAAATAAAAATAAAAATTAAATACAAAACAAAAATAAACTAAAAATAAAAATAAAAATAAAAATCTAAATTAAAGCTAAAATTACTTGGTAGTAGTATTAATGTGAATTAACAAACAATCCCCGGCAACGGCGCCAAAAACTTGTTGTGATATTTTTATATCGTACCGCAATTGTACGGTGTCAAGTTTTAGTATAAATATGAGTTAAGAGTGTCGAACCCACAGGGATTGCGTTAACTCGCACTAAGTACTACAATTGATAATCCTAACTTTATTTAGACAACAAATAATAAAGATTTTTAATAGATAAATATACAAATAATAAAATATGATGAACTAATACGATAGAGATTCTGGATCCTGATTTCACCTAGCTGTCTCCTATGTATTTTTCATGCCAATTAATCTTTGTTCAGTTATATTATTTATAAGTCAAGATCCTAAAATATTCACTCCCTCTCTCGAGTGCCGAGTGAAAAGATCATCAACTATAGACTTCGATATCTCTATAAAAATCCAATAGTTAACAACTCATTACGCTTTGTGATTCTATATTAACGACTTCAAAGGACACAGATTCTCTCGAACTCTATAAAATCCTATGTTATATTCTCTAGATCTATTCAAAATCCCCTCTCTCGAGTGATAGATTCTAAACATTCATCATCTCAAATTGTGGCCAACAATCAAGAAGCATTAAACTCAAAAGAATATAAATAATTAATAAAACTTCATTACAAAACTGATAAACAAAATACAAGGTTCAAGCATCAATTACAATCGTTCTCCAAAATTAAGGAGTAAATTCATGACAAAAGATACAACAATAAATAATCAAGCCACGAATCTAATGGAAATCATTAGAGTTTTAAGAAAGAAATAAGAAGATAAAACCCGAATTGAATCTCTTCCTCTCCGGATATTACAGCCTTTGTCTCTTCTTGCCGCTCTTCAATCCTCTCCTTGGATCTCTAAAAATATTTATTTCTGTGTTTTGTGCTCTGTATTAGCCTCTGTATTAGCCTCCCCTTGAGTGTTGGATGTAATGTTATATTTATAGTTGAGTCTGGGAGTCTTTGGGTATCATTAGAATTATTAAAAACCCTAAAAAACAATTCCTGGAACGTGTTTCTTTTCTCCCGCAACGCCGCGGCTCCCACTTAAGGCGCCGCGGCGCCTAACTATCTGGAAAATGTATTGATTTTGGCGCCTGGAAGGCGCCGCGGCGCCTGTACATTTTCTTCTCTTAATTTCTTTCCAAGTCAAACTCTCCTTCACGTGGTCTTCTTGCCTTTTTATTCTTTATTTATTTTTAACAACAATTGGCCCCACTTTCATGGATTTGTTGTTTTCTTTCTCTAAGGTTTGTCAAAGGTGCGGCCCCCACCTTACATTCACACTCACATTATTTTCTTTTCAAGTGGCGCCATGGCACCTAATTCTTTTGTTCAAGTGGCGCCATGGCGCCAATTACTCGGCCTTTTGGCTGGGTTTGATATTCTTGAAGGGGTCATGGCGCCTATAGCCCCCATACTCGTCCTGTATTCCCGAAAGTTCCCAAAACACGTGCAATTATTCCCCGATCCATATATTAATGCTCCTATAAATAAAACATAAAATAAATTATAAATCATATTAAATATCTCGAATTATAACAAAATAATAAGCTGAGAATGCCATAATAAGTGGGTATAAACCATACTTATCACATTCTGTTAGGGCAGTTGTGGAACCCCTAGGGTCGGATTGGTGCCTCACGCAATGAAAGTGGGTCTAACCCAAGGATATCAAAGATATGTGTATTTTAAAATATTTTTATGAAAACTATATTCCGATACGAGTCCGTAGGAAAAACCGGGGACCAAATCAGAGTCCGAAAACTTCAGAACGGAGAAAACAAATTTTTAGTGTTCTTCAGCAATGACGCGCTGGATGGGAGTTGAGACGCTCCAAATTGCGAGAGCAACTCCGAGAGCTGAACGTCTCAGTGTCGTGATGTGGAAGGATGGGAGTTGCGACGCTCATAGGTTTGATGCTCAGTGGCGCGACGTTAGCGGGTCAAAGTCGAGACGCTCACCTGGGCAGTGAGTAATTTCAACCTTTAAATCAATCTTAAACACTTCCAATTTTCTCCTATCATTTCAAAACACTTTAAAATCAATTTTAACATCAAAAACCAACCAACCAAAACACATGTTTAAAGCTAACATACATATAATCTAAATACTTATATGCATTTTTTTGAATCTAAACATAAACCAATTTTAGAATCCCAATAAGAAATGTCTCATGAACAATTCTAGTTCACCCCAAAAGTAGTCAAGTGATTCTAGAATGGTAGCCATAGCTCAAAGCTTTAATATAGCGTTCCAAACTCTTGTTAATTGTTCCATGTCCAACATGAACATATTTGGCCTAATTATCAAGAATATAATGTTTATACTTCTAAGGCATCCTAACACAATTTATTAGCCTTATTTCAATATTAAGCTTTGTAATCATACATCCAATATATAAAAGAACATAGCTTAAGAGAAGTTCAAACTTACCTAGAAATCTTGATGCAAAAATCCAATCTTCTTCACTTTGTTAAAATGGTTGGAGAACTTCCAAGGTTTGCAAGCTTCACTCTAAGATCCAATCTTGATTCCAATGTTAGCAACCTTCTCTTCAAGATCCAATCTTGATTCCAATGTTAGCAACCTTCTCTTCAAGATCCAATCTTGATTTCTCATATATGAAATGTTGTAGAGACCACCAAACTTCTATAAACACTTCTCTAACTTAGGCCAATTTCTCTAATTCTTGCTTGTATTTAGCTTTCTCAAGTTTAATTACAACCTTCATAAAGCTTGCTAGTTATAGCAAAACTTAGGTAATTTTTAATTAATAAAAGTTCTAATCAACTTTTAGGTGGGCTTAATCTATTTTTTCCAAATATGTATAATTAGGTGTGACTAATCTCCATTGTCTATCACTTTGATTTAATCCAATTAAATCAAGACAAGGATTAGGAAATGGATTAGTTCAATGTTTGCCACTTTGATTTAATCCAATTAAATCAAGGCAAAATAACCTATTATTACATACTTACTATTACCATAATATCCTTAAATGGTAGAGATAATTATGATTTTACAATTAAGCTCTTGTGTAATTATTGAATTAATATAATTAATCCAATTAGGTCAAAGTAAATAATTAATGTTATCCAATGACACTTGATTATCTTAGTTGATAATTATAATATCGAATATTATCTTTTATCAAAATTAATCGGCTACCCAAGTGCTCAATAAGTAGACTTCATATTGAGACTATCTAAGTTCAGACATGTTCGTCATATAAGCCTAGCTAATATGTACGCAATTCGGCCATCTTCGAATTCACGAAGAACACGAACGACCTTTCTGAAGTATACAAGTCGATGTTATTATATATTTTTAGCAATCCCTCCGTCGTGGGCTATCCAAGTTGTGCTTAGGAAACATAGAATACACCGTCAAGTTTTCGAGGTGCACATCCCGTGTCGACATGTCCACGATTCTTCATAACTGATGAGATCCACCCTAGGTGATCGAATTTGGCTAAAGCTTTAAGAATCATGACTTTACTCGCATAGATACCTAAACCTCTTATAGTACATATACGAGCCGACATATCCTATCTTGTTTCACACTTGATTACTGAGTGCATCGGTCCACACCCAACAAACATCTAGAGGCCAGACCATGAAATTTTTCTGACATACATGGCATCAAAGTATGGATGATCTCACACAAAATCAATGTTATCCAATAGTCAAAGGATTACATATGCTACTCGAATCGAGGAGATTTCTATTGACGGTGGTGTGTACTTCCAACTATTAGGAATCACCTATGAGTCATTCAGTATTCGGTCCAACCAATACTCACATGTCTATACGAGTTTCCAAAACTCATGATACACCGGGTTAAACCATTGGAACTCCAATTCCAATATACGACATGTGCTAGTCTTATAGGTTATAAGAATTCAACCGTATTCCAAAACCAATGACTATGAATATATATACTTTAAGAGTAATTTAAAATAGTAATACTTATCCCAATTTTGGACCACCTAGTATCCATTATTACTACAAGACTATTATAAGGTCTTAGCATATCTATACATCAATCTAATACGCATAATGACAATACCATTAATAAGGTATGAAATGAAAATATAGTTATTTTATTAATAAATAATAAAATGTACAATTCAGATTGGCACTTCAAGACCAACTCCAACAAATACATCGCCATATGCTTCACTAATGATATCAAATCATTAATGGAAAACATAACTTATTGAAAACCATCAAAATTACCTAGCAAGTTTGGATGAAAGATCAAATCTTCAAAGTTGAAACTTGTAGACAACTTTCAAACTCCTATCACAATTATTTTCTTCAGGTTAAAACTTGTTAATAAAAAATGTCTAAGCTTATCTTTTATGATTAAGCTTTTAATTTTTAATTAATAAAAAATTATTCAATTTTTGGTAGGCTTACTCCAATTTGTCTAAATATGTATATTAAGTATAATTTTATCACTTTGTCTAATAACTTGATTAATCAAATTAAATCAAGTAAAATACACCTATTATTACATAATTTATAATTATGAAAATGCCCTCCAATTGTAGAGATTTTATGAAATTATAAAAAATATTCTTGTGTGATTATTTATTTAATTATTAAATAAGTTTTATTAATCTAATTAATCTCAATTAATCTAGTAAATAATTAATGTTACATAATAACACTTAATTATTTTGGTTGATAATTATAATATCATATATAATTAGCTATCATAGTGTTGAATGACTACACTTCATATTGTGAGACTCTCTAAGTTCATACATATTTTTCATATGATCCTAGCTCATATGTACGCAATTTGGTCACCTCCAAAATTACGAAGAACACAAACGACCTTTTCTCAACTATACAAGTCGAGGTCATCACATATGTTTAACATTCTTTCCGTCGTAGGCTATCCGAGTTTTACTTAGGAAACATAGATTATACCGTCAAGTTTCCAAGGTGTATATCTCATATTATCGACATGTCGACGATTCTTTATAACTAATCAGCACACTATTTCTTATGTATATATGATCAATAATAGATGATTGGATTTGGCTAGTCTTAAGAATCGTGACTCATAAACGCAAATATCTAACCCCATTATGGTACAAATACAGGCCGACGGATCTTATCTTGATACACGCGGATTAACGAGTGCATCAGTCCATACCCAACGAACATCTAGCGGTCAGATTACACACAAAATCATTGATATCCTATAGTCAAAGGATCACATATGCTACTCGACTCGAGGAGATTCCTATCGACAGTGGTGTGTACTTTCAACTATTAGGAATCAATTGTGAGTCATTCAGTATTCACTCCAATGAATACCTAAGTATCCATACGAGCTTTCCTTGCTCATGGTCCATTGGGTTAGACTATTGGAACTATAATTCCAATATACGAGAAGTGCTAGTCTTATAGGTTATAGAAATCCGACCATATTCCAAAACCAACGACTATGAATATATATATACACTTTAAAAATAGTTTACAATAGTAATATTATCCCAATATCAGACCACACCCAGTGTACAGTATTATTACGTGACTATTTTAAGGTTGGTGTCATTTATATATGAATATGTTAAACTAATATGCAATAAGAGATAACAACACAATAATAATTACTATTAACAAACTGAAATAAAAATATAGTTATTTTATTAATAAATAATAAAATATAATGTTAAATACATTATTCGGATTAGAGTTCAAATCACCAACTCCAACAAACTCCCACTTGCTTAGTGCCAATCCAGATGGTACCAAAGTCTCATCTCCACATACTTATCAAATAACTTAGGAGGTAGGCTTTAGTAAGTGGGTCTGTTATATTGTCTTGTCCTTGAACCTTTAAGACCATTGTGTCTTTTTGTTCAATAATTTCTCTAATCACTCGATATTTCCTTTCAACGTATTTAGATTTGGAATGCACTCATGGCTTTTTAGCATGTGCAATGGCTCCGCATTATCATAATATAGTGGGATCAGATCTTCAACACTAGGCAAAATGTCTAGTTCGGTGATAAAATTTCTAATCCAATGAGCTTCTTTAGCAGCATCTGAAGCCGCTATTAATTTCACTTCAGTGGTGGAATCAGTTGTAAAGCCTTGTTTTGAACATCGCCAACTAACTGTACCGCCATTAAAGGTAAATATATATCCAGATGTAGATTTTCTATCATTTGGATCTCCTTGGAAATCAGAGTTTTTATAACCCTTATGTTGTAGCTCATATTCACCATAAATTGGAAGCTCATCCTTAGTACCCTTAAGGTATTTTAGTATATGTTTCACGGTTACCGAATGTTCATTACCTAGATTAGATTGATTTCGGCTAGTTGAACTAACGCTGAAACTAATGTCGGGTCTTATACATAACATAATATATATAATACTTCCAATACTATAAGCATATGGAAAGTTAGACATTCTAACTCTCTCTTCCTCAACCCGAGGTACCATTTTCTTCGAAAGATGTATGTCATATCGAAATGGTACATTTACTGCTTTACAGTTTGTAAAACTGTACCTTTTGAATATTTTATCTATGTACGTGGATTGCGATAACACTATAAGCTTTCTTTATCTATCCCCGTAGAGCCTTATACTCGGTATATAAGAAGCTTTACCCATGTCTTTCATGGAGAAATTCTTACAAAAGTATGCTTTTACACTTTGCATCAATCATATATCATTCTCAATGATAATGATATCATTTACATACAAAATAATAAATACTATTATGCTCCCACTAACTTTCTTACAAACACACAGTTCTTCCTCTTTCTTGATGAATCCAGAGAATCTAATTATCGCATCAAAATGACGATTCCAGTTTCAGGATGCATGTTTAAGTCCATAAATAGACTTCTTGAGCTTACAAATCAAGTTTGAAGTATCACTGGATATAAAACAATTTGGTTGTTCCATACATATATCATAATGGAGGAATCCATTTAGGAATGTGATTTTCACATTCATCTGTCATATCTCATAATCGTGATATACAACAATGGCTAAAAGTATCCTAATGGATTTCAACATAGCGACTGGTGAAAAGTTTCTTCTTAGTCAATCCCAAGACGTTGAGTGTAACCGTTCGCTACCATTCGAACTTTAAAGGTTTCCACCTTTCCATCGATCCCACACTTCCTTTTATAAACCAATTTACAACCAATAGTTTTAACCTTTTTAGGAAACTCAACCAAGTCCCTGACATGATTGTTATGCATAGAATACATTTTGGATTTTATGGCTTCTTACCATTTTCCCAAATCGATATCTAATATCACCTATTTATACATGATCAGATCCGTCTTCTCTAAGAGAAGAACATCAACGCTCTAATTGGACACAAAAAACAGTCTCTCTAGAGGCATCGACACTCTACTCGATCTACGTAGAACCTATATCGAAGATCCTACACCTAGTTAGATTTGTGTTTTCATCTCATGTTCCTCTAAATTATGATTGAACTCATTGAGTTCAATCTTTCTACAATTCCCACTTTCTCTCAAAAATTCATTTTCCAGAAAAGTGGTAAAATGAAAAATAAATACATTTAGTTGCTCAAAATCTTAGAATTGATATCTGTAGGAGAGAAGCAGAGTTTATCGCAATACCTATAACGTCAGCGACCACCACACTGTTGGGTTTGCAGCCTGTAGAGAGTACAGATAGCCCTACGGAGTGACATAGAAAAAGATTTACGATCATACTACACCCCTTATTAGGGCCAACCTTAAACTCGTTTGGTTCAGAACGGTCCCTTACTGATGCTAGTAAAATATTTAGGTTCGAGAGAGGTATAGACATATCTTATAATGCTGTCACATGCAATACATTTTATAATAGCATATAAGACACAAACATATAATAAAATACGGTAAAAAAATAAAATTTGAATGCATAAGTAAATTACAACAATAATGAGCACTTAAATTTTTTTAGAGCATGCATTAGGTTGTTAGACAATTATGACCTATAGCATTACAATTTGTAAAGAACATGGTGTTCTTTTACAAATTAACTATGTGACAAAGGAAATTGCTCTTTTATCATTTTGTAATTGGATTACTTGGATATATAAATGATAAAAGTCCATATGATTAGTACCAGATTAATAAGATATGAGACAATATTAATCCATGAAAGATTTAATCATTAAATATCCCTAGTTGTAGTATTATCGAGACTGGACATCGATAATGCGGAATAGGCTAGTATTACACTTGTGCGCGTTATGGAAGCTTAACGACATGATTTTCATATATTTAAGTATTTGATACTTATGCAAGTGTGATGGAGGTTCTGTTAGCCGTTGGACCGGGAACACTAGATAGACCCCTCAGAATCCCATTGGTAGTATGACTATGTATCTATGGGAATCCGAATCAGGGTAGGTGTTGTTGGCGTTGGTGCTCAGAGCACCAATCCGCATCGTATTTATGTCTGATTCATGAATACGATCAATTCCTTTTTCCATAATATTACTTATTTATGGTTGCACCTCTTGTTTTTATATACGTATTCAATCTGATTACGATTATATTGAAACTAAATGTGGTTTAGTGATATGTATATATTAGACAAAGGCCCGATAATATATAATGCAGTACACAGTTACAAAGTTAGTTTGTAATTGATATTGGGAAGTGTCACTGCTAAATGTATATTATCAAATACAGTTCCTGGTCATGATTTACTAACACGGGTCTGTTAGTCAAATTTGTTGAGACCAGTACATGTCGTATATCGAGACTTAGTCCGATGGTTTATATCCAATGAACCATGAGTATGGGGAGACTCATATAGACGTGTAGGTGTTTAGAGTGGATAAACACTGAACGACTCACCGAAGATTCTTAATGGATGGTACACCAACGTCAATAAGAATCTTCTCGGGTTGAGTAGCATAATGGTCCTTTGACTTGAGATACCACTGTGGATGTATGAGACATCCTCCACACTTAGATGACAGTCACGTCACCGATCTATATAGATCAGACCTCCGCATGTTCTTTGGGTGTGGACCGATCCTCAGGATATCCTGTGTGTATCAAGATAGGATCCGTCAGTTCTCTGTACATAGCATAGGTAGTCCATATGTGATTAGCAATAAGTTAAATCTATGTCCATAGTATACTTTGGAAGTGAGTTCTGAATGTTATTTATAGATTGCTAATAGATACGTCGACGAGATTATACCTATAGAGATTTGACGTTTATATATATATCTCTGGGATAATCCGGATACATATGACGGAGGGATTATACATATGCAATGACCTCGACCTGTATGATTCAGCTAGTTTATCGGTGGTCATCATAATTTACGGGTGGGTAAATTATGGACACGAAATTGGATTTTGTGACGGATATACCTGAATCTAGAGAGTCTCACTAATGAAATATACTCGTAGAGCACTAGGGCAACTATTATAAATAATGGTGATTATTTATAAATTGTTTAACTATTAAACAAAAAATACATCCAAATGGATCGAACCGTCATTTCCTAATTGTTGGACAATTATGACCCATAACATCACTATTTGTAAAAGACATGGTGTTCTTTGTACAAATTAACTATGTGAAAAAGGAAATTGCACTTTTATCATTTTGTAATTAGATTACTTCGATATATAAACGATAAAAGTCCTTATGATTAGTTCCGGATTAATAAGATATGAGACAATATTAATCCACGAACGATTTAATCATTAAACATCCCTAGTCGTAGTATTATCGAGACTGGACATCGATAATGTGGAATAGACTGGTATTACACTTGTGCGCGTTATGAAAGCTTAACGACATAGTTCACATATATTTGAGTATTAGATATTTATGCAAGTTTGATAGGAGGTTCTGTTATCCATTGGAACGGAAACAGCTTCGCTCTGGATAGACCCCTCAGAATCCCATTGGTAGTATGACTATGTGTCTATGGGAATCTGAATCAGGGTAGGTGTATTTGGTCTTAACCTGAGACTTGCATCGCTAATACTTCCGACAATCAGTACGCTTTGGTTTTGGTCGTCCGGAGCTTTAACAGGTTCTGTGTACGCCTCTTCTGGGTATACTAAGAATAGTAGTGTATTGGGGGTGATGTCAAGATGGAAGTATCACTTCAGTCATATGGAGATGATGATCACGCAGGGATACAGAACTGATACTCTTAAATGTTGTAGCTATCGGGATAGTATGACTAGATTATGATTATCCGATTACAGAGACTAGTTGCTAGTGATCCGATATATGCTTCGTAAAAGGCAGACACAATTCCAGCCCCAGGCCTAGCATGTGACATCCAATACTGGATCATAAAACGTAATATACTATATACTATGCCTGATAAAGATTACATATTCTTCGTTGAATATTTCTAGAGAATTGGGTAGGCACGATGCTTTGCTAGAAGCCAACCATGTCTTGTAAATCGGTAAGAACATGGTACATGGTACGCACATATTCGGATAGTCCGATGACCGTATTTACTGCCAACATATCCATGGATCTCTTGGGTCGCTTCCTAAAGATTCACCGATGACATTTGACTCGAACAAAATTAATCTGGGATTAATTATGAGAGAGAAAATTAATCTGGGATTAATTACGGCAAGAATTAATCTGTGATTAATTAACAAAGAGAAAATTAAACTGAGATTAATTACGTAATGAATTAATCTGGGATTAATTCGTGAAGAAGAGAGAACGCAATTAATTTGGAATTAATCGGTAAAATAAATTTAATAGTTAAATTTGATTTTTCTAATTAATTTATTTATTTGGGCTAAAATAATATATTAGATATATTAATTGAAATTTGATTTCAATGCGGAATTAAATTGGATTTTAATTCAAGCGAACGAATTAATTTGGAATTAATTCGTAAACGAATTCCGTAATAATTTTACGAGGCATTATTGTTTAATTAAATTGAATTTAATTACGTTGCGATGGAAAATTTGTTTAATCGGATTAAACGAAATCGAGCCCGAAGTGTGTTGACCAACCCAACTTGAATTTTGAATTTAAGTGTGGGACCCACCAACTTACATCAACAAGTCACTCGAGTGATGGAAGTGGTTGGGAGCTGTTAAAGCTTTCTTGTCCAACACACTTTGCATTTTTGGAAAAAAGTATATACACTTTTTGAATTATTATTTTTGGTATTAGTTTTTAGAAAACTAAAATTATCAAAACAACTTCATCTCTTTTCTCCCTCCTCTCCCCATGGCCTAACATCTTTCTTCTCTTGGAGAGTAATTTGTCTTTCAAACTTTGTTCATGCTTGCACATAAGAAGTCAAGTGAAGTGTTGGAGTTTGCTAAGGTCCCAAGGATCAATAAACAAGCATGAAACATAAGTGAATACAACGAGGGAGTTGCAGAATACTCACATCGATCGGTTGAGCGACGCGAGAGGCAACAAAACTCGAACTTTCTCCCTACTGGACTGCTCGGCAGTGAGCTGATGTCCTCTACCATTTTCGGCCATTGTTGGTCCTCCAAGCAAGCTCCAAGCTTCGTCAAATGATTCCCGGCTCATGGGTGGACTTCCCTATCACCTTTGCATGTCTCTCGGAGTGGTAGATGTCTTGATTTTTACCACAAAAATCAAGCACTTGTGTTTCCTTCTCTCGGTCTTTTAGCAAAAACCAGTGAAGAAATTTTCAGCCCCTTGGGCGTGTGAGAAGAGAGGATTTTGAGAGAGAGAGAGTTGAAAAAATGTGTAATGTCTAATTGATTTCTAAAATCAATTCAACATATACCAAAACATTTAATATATTAAATGTCAATCAAGCTTTCAAAAGCTTTTCAACAACTCCCATCAAGTCAGATCTTTCAATCAAGTTTTCAAGTCACATGACTCAAATTAACGAATTTTCCGTTGCGACGCAATTAAATGATTATGCCTAGTTAAATCACTATTCACGTCGCTAACGAATTAATTCTAAATTAATTCATTCGCCCGAATTAAAATCTAATTTTAATTCCGCGTCGAAATCCAATTTCTTTTAATATATCAAATATATTAATTTACCGATTAATTCCAAATTAATCGTTATCTCTCTTTAATGTTATTTTATCCCAGATAAAATATCTCCGCAATTAATCCCAGATTAATTTTCTCTCTCGTCTAATTAATCCCAGATTAATAAAAGGCGCAAGTCATACGTCATCGGTGAATCTTTGGGAAGCGACCCATGAGATCCCCGGATATATTGGCAGTAAATTCGGTCGTTGGACTATCCGAACACGTAAGTACCTCGTACTACGTTTGTACCGATTTACAAGACATGGTTGGCTTCTAGCAAAACGCCATGCCTACCCAATTCTCCAGAAATATCCTTACAGGTGATGAGTGATATTTATATCACTATTTCCCACTCATTTAACCTAATATTTTGTATAGTTTTTTGAGTTTTGTGAACGTTTTGATATGTTGTTGTGTTATTTTGTAGATAAAATAAAGTTTGGAAAGCATTGGAGGCAATTTGGGGCAAAAACGGACAAAAATGCGTCAACAGGGATATTTTGGTCTTTTGAGCGTCGCGACGCCCAGACTTCCGTGTCGCGACGTCTAAAATACGCCGAACAGTGCTAACGTGCGCTGGGTCCACAAATCAGAATCTGAGAAAGTTGTGACTTTGCTAAAATGCGCCGTGCCACGTGTCACCATCACAGCCGACCTGCTAACGTGCGCCGTGCCACGTGTCATCATCATATGCTGCCGAAACTCAGAGTTGACACGTGTCGCCTCGTCATCCGCCACGTCACAAGGTCAACCAAGTCAACTTGCCACGTCAGCATCAGCCAATCACAGCGCGTGACACGTGTCGCAATCCTACGGTGCCGACAGTCTCTTTCCCACGTGTCGCCATGTCATAGCCACGTCAGCGCCACGTCAGCATCAATAATTGAGTATCCTATCCTTATCTGACACGTGGCGGATAAGAATCTCTCAGTGACCAATCAGAAGCCGCCACGTGTCACAATAATTGAAGCTCAACCACTCTGCCACGTGTCACCTTATCATCTTATCCAGAATCTTCAAACCAGCGAACCAGAGCGTGCCACGTCGACAAATGCAGCGTCGCGACGCTGGAACCAAATTTTTCTATAAATTCAGCGCGCGAAATTTCATAATTCAGTGCACCCTCTCTCTCTTCCTCTCTCTTCTTCTTCTAAGAGAGAGCTTCTCTCTCTAGATTCTTTAGTTTTTAGTTTTTTTTTTTTTATTTTATTTTTAGTTTTGTAAATAATTTTAATTACTTTTGGTAATAATAGTAATTTAATTTTTACTTTTTACTTTTTACTTTTTACAGTTTTTACTATTCATGAGGAAGTAATTTCCCAGCTAGGGTGAAAGGTAATTCTTTTACTGTTACTATATAGATTAATCTCCCTTAAAAATAATATATTCACTATTTAAAATATTGACTTAAAAAGGATACCGCCAGATTGGTCGGTTGGTAATTCATTTTAATCTGGTTTAAACCTGACTAATAAAGGATACCGCCAGATTGGTCGGTTGGCAATTTAATTTTGGTTCCGCCTTATGGCTGGTTGGACTTAATTTGACTTAATCAGGATACCGCCTATATGGTCGGTTGGTATTATTATCACAAGTTTATATATTATTTTATGGGAGATATCTAAATTAGTAGTAGTAAAAGTAATTCCTTTTACCTTATCATTTTATTTTATTTTACTTTTCAGTCTTACTTTATGTCTTTTACTTTTCAGTATTTTTACTTTATGTCTTTTACTTTTAAGTTGTTACTAGCCCTAGTTATGTGTTAGTTATCTGGGGTTGTGATGAATTCTAATATCACCGGTTTATAAGGGGTTATTTTATAGTTTGGGTATTTAAAGGTTTACTTATTAAGTCTTAAGCTTAATGCTTCTTGTTGTCTGATCACCAATAAGATTGATGTGGTAAATCTAAAATGAACTAGACATAGGGATTTTAGGTTTCAGCCTTAGACTTAATAGCCCACGATCTTCCTTGAGGATAGATAACCCTTTAATAGATTTCCTTACAGGATAGGAATATACCTGTCGGGCGGGGGTAGCCATAATTGGAACTTAAACTTAATGAATCCAGATAATTGGTTGACATAGACATATGGTTCAATTGGGTTAAACTGGGTATTTGCGTCTGACCATCGACAGAGGCTTTTGCATAATTTAGTGTTCCAGGTTAGTAACCGATTTTTTACACAAACATAAAATAACCACTTCATCTTTTAAATGATATTAGAATGATTCACAACCCTAGATCTTTGTGTCTTTTTTTTATTTTCCTTAGTATTTTCTTTGTCTTTTTATTTATTTATTTTATTGTAAAACCACTTTCAACCAATCAAACAATCATTATCTTCTCCATTTAATTAGATATTTGTAAATAAATAGATTCAACAATTAATAACAACAGTAGGAATTAAGTCATCGTGGGATCGATATTTTTATACTACTTGAACGATATGTGCGCTTGCGTTATACGTGTGTGTTTACGCCGGTCAAGTTTTTGGCGCCGTTGCCGGGGACTTATATTTCTTGAGTTGTTAATTTTGAAACTATCTAATTTACTTGTATCTAATTTTCTTTATCTTTATCTGTAATTTTTTTCTTTATTGTATTTTCAGGTGATTGAAAAAATGGAACACTACTGGGAGATTGAAAGATTACGAGCTTTACAAGAAGATACACCCCACATCTGGGAGCAACAGTCCGGTTTTCTGAGGCCTGTTGTCCAGCCCAACAATTATCACTGGATGCCAGAACCATCATACTTTCCATCTTATCCACCATCCACCTACTATCCTCAACAAAAACCAGAACCATCAGAGGAAGAACAATTGATTGATATGCTCAAAATTTTTTCCAAGAAACGAGACGAAAAGTTAAATACAATGCTTGAAACAAGCCTGAAGCAACTTGAAAGTATTCAGAGACAATCAGAATTCATTCAGAGGATGACAGATCAAATGAGACAATTAACAGAAAACCAGAACTACATACCTCAAGAACCAGTTTCAGATGACACTGATGAAGCCTTCAAGTACCCAGAAATCCACAAAGACACTTCAACAGAGGAGGAGGCTGAGCAATATCAACAACCAGAGGTATCAGTTCAGGAGCCCGAACCGGTGGTAAAGTCTCAATTTGACTTTTATTATTCAGATTCTGACGAGGATGAAGCTGATCTATTTGTACCAACTGCACCAACAACGGAGGATCAAACTTTCAATCCTCAAAATGAAGATCTTGGAGCATGCTTTACCATGATGTTTGAAGAAGATCTATCTGAACCATCCATTCCAGTCATATCAGAGGATGAAGACCTAATGTCAGAAACATCTTTGCATCCTCTGGTTGACAATTTTGAAGCATGTATTTCACAGATGACAGATGAAGAGCTGAATACAAAAATTTTACAATTCATCTCTGTGAAGAAAAGGTGGAGAAAGAAGCAGAGCAAATGGAGGAGCAAATGTCTGACCTTAATAAAGATCCAGAGCATTCAGAAGAAGAAACATCGCTGTTTTGGGGAGTACAAATCAAAGATATCACCCAGAAGCTTGACAGAATGGAACTTCCATTCCAAGTCAAGCACCATACGAGACCTCCTGATTTTCTTTCTTTCTTTTCAGGAATCATTGGAACAACAAGGAGCAAAAAGGTGGCACGAGCACTAAATATGACAAAATTCTTTTTGCCACTTTTCCGTTGGAAGAGACCCTTCAAAAGCAACGCTCACGGGATTGTCTTTAATCGGACATCCAAAACGACATTGAAACCTCCTTAACAGATGAATTTCAGTCACGTCTGGCTGAAGACGAAAAATTTAGCGCTAGCAGGGAGGCAACCCATGCAATTTGTAATATTTGTTTTCATATTTTGTGTGAACTTTTTAATTTTGTGTGTTATTTTTGTAGGGAAAGGCATAAACGAAGCATTTTAAGACTGAAAGAATTGTGTTTGGCAATCAAAGATGAAAAACAATTCATTAGCGATGGCTGAGTAAGGAATGAAATCTTGAGACACATCCTAATGAATGAATTTATACATCAGTAGTGGCGTATTGCGTACACAATTCCGTTGCCTTAATTATTTCTTTGATTCGCTTTTCTATTGTAATTATCTTTATTTTCGTAGACAGGATCCAGACTTTTTGACCTTTCACGATTTCTTTTGTTGTTTAGCTAACAATCGTCCTTTGGAAGATATTAGTGTTATTATTACTCACCCTTTTTCAGGTACTATAAATTCAGCCCGTCATTACACTTTTGAAGGCATCCAGAGAGAAAGAAATAAAAAAAAAAATGGAAGCCACTTCAAGAAGACGAGTTGAAAACATCTGCGTGTTTTGCGGTAGTAGTGTTGGTACTAAGCCACAATACATAGAAGCAGCACAGGAATTGGGTCGAGTCTTAGCCGCAAGGAATATGCACTTAATATATGGCGGAGGAAATCTTGGACTTATGGGATTGTTTCAAAGGCTGTACAGGAAGGAGGCAGTCATGTTTTGGGAATCATCCCAAAACCCTTGGCAGAGGCAAATCTTATTGGATCATCAAACGGCGAGGAACTGATCGTGCCAGGTATGTCTGAACGATTGGTAGAAATGATTAACCGTGCTGATGCTTTTATTGCTTTGCCAGGTGGCTTGGGTACATTGGAGGAAATTTTTATAGTTCTATCTTGGGCGAACCTGAACATACACCAGAAACCGCTTGGACTACTCAACGTTGATGGATTTTATGATTTTCTTTGTGTGTTTCTTGATGATGCTCGAGAAATGGGTTCGTGTCAAGACCTATGAAAGAACTCCTCTTCACTGCCAGAATGCTCCAGATCTAATTGACCAACTCGTAGCTTACGAACCACAAGTTGACCCTCTCATTTCAAAGATAAAATGGTCCGAGGACGATCGTGGTAAGAGGCGTCGAATTAATCTGGATCTTAACCTTTAATTTCCTGTAGATTTCAGCTAACCAGGTACGACCTTCTTAACTCTCCTTTTACTGTTTAAGACATTGGGGACAATGTCTCATTTAGGTTTGGGGGAGGAAATTAGTTGATTAGTACCTTGTTTTTAGTTTGTATGTTGTTTTTATTTTTAGTCCAAAATTTTTCGAAAAATACAAAAAAATTGAAAATTTTTCAAAAATTACAAAAATATTTGTGTTTTTAATTTGACCAAAAAGGTGAAATTGGTAAGAGATAGCTGAGTAAGGAATTTCCACTCCTGAGACGTATCTCAAACCTAATTCGAAACAAGTTAATTTTTGTTTATTTCATTTTGAATTATTTAATTTGTGAATTCTCCTTAAAACGGACTAAAAGGAATCTTCATATGTTCAGTTAACAGATATTATCAACATATATAGTAACATACAGACATGAGCTAAATTGAAAAGTTTGTAATATTCAGTGCTCTAGTTTAATTGGAGGAAGCATCTCAAAAAGCAATAGAGTAAAAAAAAAAAAAAAAAAATTTCTGATTTACAAAAATAAAATCTGAGATCCGGGTTACTAAGTCTGTAAGGGTGTTTTAACACCTAGTGCCCTAAAACCAACTGGTTTGGGAGTCACTGGCCCAAAACTCGCTACATGGATCAAAGATGCTGCAAAAATATATATATCTGAAGTCTGAGTAATTAAGTCCGTAGGGGTGTCTTAACACCTGGTGCCCTAAAGCCAACTGGTTTGGGAGCCACCGACCCAACACTCGTTACATAGATGAAAGATATTGTATATAAATAAAAATTAGAAAAGTGAAAAATCAAAGAAAAAATCAGAAAATGAGAAAAATTATTCCATTGCTATAAAAAAGGTGTGAAATCTGATAGAACTTTAGGACAAAAATATTACTCTCTTATCAACAGCACTTATGACTGTTGTGGGCAAAAATGAGTTGTTTAATATTTTGTTGGCTGTGTATATGAAGAATGGTAAAAATAATCGGAGAATTTACTTATTCGGTAATTTAGAATGAAACAAAACAACTAGTAACTTGGAGTAGAAGTTTCACCTGATTAGTCAAACATCTTTATTCTCTTTTCGCTTGTCTTTTTGCTTTTGTGTGCATTAGTTTTAACTAACTTTTTACTTTTGTAAAATGTTTGTGGGTATCATTGCTGTAAGCCCTCACGAGACTACAACTCGTCCACTAGGGACACCTAGGGGTTTAAAGGCTTGTTGCATACGCTAAATGCAATCGTGATCCCTACGAAAGTGGCTTAGTTAATTTATTTATGTTATTTTGCTCTATGTTTTGCTCGAGGACTAGCAAAATGTTAGGTTTGGGGGTGTGATGAGTGATATTTATATCACTATTTCCCACTCATTTAACCTAATATTTTGTATAGTTTCTTGAGTTTTGTGAACGTTTTGATATGTTTTGTGTTATTTTGTAGATAAAATAAAGTTTGGAAAGCATTGGAGGCAATTTGGGGCAAAAACGGACAAAAATGCGTCAACAGGGATATTTTGGTCTTTTGAGCGTCGTGACGCCCAGACTTCCGCGTCGCGACGTCTAAAATACGCCGAACAGTGCTAACGTGCGCTGGGTCCACAAATCAGAATATGAGAAAAGTTTGACTTTGCTAAAATGCGCCGTGCCACGTGTCACCATCACAGCCGACCTGCTAACGTGCGCCGTGCCACGTGTCATCATCATATGCTGCCGACACTCAGAGTTGACACGTGTCGCCTCGTCATCCGCCACGTCACAAGGTCAACCAAGTCAACTTGCCACGTCAGCATCAGCCAATCACAGCGTGACACGTGTCGCAATCCTACGGTGCCGACAGTCTCTTTCCCACGTGTCGCCATGTCATCGCCACGTCACCGCCACGTCAGCATCAATAATTGAGTATCCTATCCTTATCTGACACGTGGCGGATAAGAATCTCAGCGACCAATCAGAAGCCGCCACGTGTCACAATAATTGAAGCTCAACCACTCTGCCACGTGTCACCTTATCATCTTATCCAGAATCTTCAAACCAGCGAACCAGAGCGTGCCACGTCGACAAATGCAGCGTCGCGACGCTGAGGACCTGGCGTCGCGACGCTGGAACCAAATTTTTCTATAAATTCAGCGCGAAATTTCATAATTCAGTGCACCTTCCTCTCTCTTCAATTCCTTCTAAAGAGAGAGCTTCTCTCTCTAGATTCTTTAGTTTTTAGTTTTTTTTTATTTTTAGTTTTTAGTTTTGTAAATAATTTTAATTACTTTTTGTAATAATAGTAATTTAATTTTTACTTTTTACTTTTTACTTTTTACAGTTTTTACTATTCATGAGGAAGTAATTTCCCAGCTAGGGTGAAAGGTAATTCTTTTACTGTTACTATTTAGATTAATCTCCCTTAAAAATAATATATTCACTATTTAAAATATTGACTTAAAAAGGATACCGCCAGATTGGTCGGTTGGTAATTCATTTTAATCTGGTTTAAACCTCACTAATAAAGGATATCGCCAGATTGGTCGGTTGGCAATTTAATTTTGGTTCCGCCTTTATGGCTGGTTGGACTTAATTTGACTTAATCAGGATACCGCCTATATGGTCGGTTGGTATTATTATCACAAGTTTATATATTATTTTATGGGAGATATCTAAATTAGTAGTAGTAAAAGTAATTCCTTTTACCTTAGCATTTTATTTTATTTTACTTTTCAGTCTTACTTTATGTCTTTTACTTTTCAGTATTTTTACTTTATGTCTTTTACTTTTAAGTTGTTACTAGCCCTAGTTATGTGTTCGTTATCTGGGGTTGTGATGAATTCTAATATCACCGGTTTATAAGGGGTTATTTTATAGTTTGGGTAATTTAAAGGTTTACTTATTAAGTCTTAAGCTTAATGCTTCTTGTTGTCCGATCACCAATAAGATTGATATGGTAAATCTAAAATGAACTAGACATAGGGATTTTAGGTTTCAGCCTTAGACTTAATAGCCCACGATCTTCCTTGAGGATAGATAACCCTTTAATAGATTTCCTAACAGGATAGGAATATACCTGTCGGGCGGGGGTAGCCATAATTGGAATTTAAACTTAATGAATCCAGATAATTTGGTTGACATAGACATATGGTTCAATTGGGTTAAACTGGGTATTTGCGTCTGACCATCGACAGAGGCTTTTGCATAATTTAGTGTTCCAGGTTAGTAAACCGATTTATTACACAAACATAAAATAACCACTTCATCTTTTAAATGATATTAGAATGATTCACAACCCTAGATCTTTGTGTCTTTTGTTATTTTCCTTAGTATTTTCTTTTGTCTTTTTATTTATTTATTTATTTTGTAAAACCACTTTCAACCAATCAAACAATCATTATCTTCTCCAATTAATTAGATATTTGTAAATAAATAGATTCAACAATTAATAACAACAGTAGGAATTAAGTCCTCGTGGGATCGATATTTTTATACTACTTGAACGATACGTGCGCTTGCGTTATACGTGTGTGTTTACGCCGGTCAACAGGAATAAAAAATCTATATCAGGCGTAGTATACGTAGTATTGCGTATTTCGATCCAGTATAGGATGATCACATGCAAGGCCTGAGGCTGGTACAATGTCTGCCCCGTACGAAGCATATATCAGATTACGAGCAACTAGTCTCTTTAATATCGGATAATCATGACCAAGTCATATTATCCCGACGATTGCAACCTTTTTAGAGAACCAGTTCTGTATCCCTACGCGATCATCAACTCCATATGACTGGAGTGACACTTCCGTCTTGACATCACACCCAACACACTACGATTCTCGATATACCCAGAAGAGGCGTACACAGAAACCGATTAAAGCCCTGGACGACCAAAACCAAAGTATATTGATTGTCGCAAGTATTAGCGGTGCAAGTCTCAGGTTAAGACCAAATACACCTACCCTGATTTCGGACTTCCATAGACACATAGTCATACTACCAATGGAATTCCGAGAGGGTCTATCCATAGCAAAGTTGTTTCCCGTACCATCGGTAAAATACAACCTCCTATTACACTTGCATGAGTTTCCTATACCCAAATATATGAGAACTATGCCGTTGTGCCCTCACAACGCGCACAAGTGTAATACTAGTCTTTTACGTATTTATCGACGTCCAATATCGATAATACTCTGACAAGGGATATTTAATGATTTATCCTTTGTGGATTGATACTGTCTCATATCATTCTCAATCCAGGAAAAAATCATAAGGACCTCATATCATTTATACATCTAGGTGATCTAATCACAAATGATAAGAGTGCAATCTCATTTGTCACATAGTTAATTTGTACAACAACACCATGATCTGTATAAATAGTGACGCTATGGGTTATAATTGTCCAACAATCTCCCACTTGGCCTATAGCCAGTCACTCGAGTGTCTAACACCCGAACTATGTACGGTTGGCTCAAACTACTTAGAAATGCTTTCATCAGCGGATTTGCATGATTATCGTCTGATGCGATTTATACGATCATCACATCGCCATGATGTATGATCTGAACGAATCAGATAAATAGTCGAAGTATGTATCTGGATCGTTGATGAGACCATTAATTCCTTAGCATGTGCTGACGCCTAGCTCAGCTGCTAACAGAATTATATCTAATCTAATTAGATTTGTTATCGACCCAAATGGCTTCTATTGCTGCCTCAGCTGCAGCAATAACCCACATTTGTTGTTTATTTGGTAACAGTATCTTGCTTGGAAGATTTTCAGCTCACTGTTCTGTTATTCAAACTGTATAGTACCGTTTGCGACTTATAGTCGTCTTATCGGTTTAGGAAACTTGCAGTAGTGATCCCAATCACTTCAAGTTCTCCTTTTCCATTGATTAAGACAGCAGCCTTAGTTCTCTAAGATACTAACGGATGTTCTTAACATCAATCCAGTGACTATCACTTGGATTGGCCTGTTTGTGAATCCATATGCTCAAAGCGTATGAGACATCAGGTCGCGTACATTTTTCAATGTACGATTTCTCGGAGTTTTTTTCTCGAAAGCCAACCTTTCACCGATTGTTTATATGGGAATATCATTTCCAAGAAATGACATATTATCATTATTTATATAGGACATCCACTGTCAGTGCGCTCCCACTAACCCTCTTATATACACAAGAGTCTTTTCGTTTTGAATTAAATCATAAACAATTATGATTATATCAAAACGATAATTCCAAGAACCTATGCTTGCTTCAACCCAAACATGGATCGAATAACCCACAAACCTTGTTTGCTAGTTTTGGTACGAGAAAATCGACAGGATGTTTTAAACATCCTCCAAAAGGTTTCCTTTTCAGGAAAGCGATTTTCCCGTAAAGCTGTCATATTTCATAAATGAAACACGCAGATTTAGCAAGCATTATCCAAATGGATTTACCGTGGCAACAGTTAAAAGGTTGAATCATAATCAACACTATGTTGATAACGATACCTTTCCGCTAAAAGCCTAGCTTTATACGTTGGTATGTTGCCATCCATGTATGTCTTCCTTGAAGACTTATAAAGTACCAATAGGCACAATGCCTTGCGGTACATCAACTAGTATCCAAACTTGTTGATATATATGGAATCCATTTCGGATGTCATGGCACTTTGCCATAATAGGGAGTCGATACCCTGTATCACTACCTCATACGTAGTCAGTTGGCATTCCTCAATAAGATAGACATCTTTTCAAGGTGAGATCATAAACCCATACCCCAGGTTATTTTCTGACTCTTTCCGACATACGTGGTTCTTGTGTATACGAAGATTATGGTATAGTTTCATCCTTGATGAACTCTTTATGTTCCATTAAGATTCGGTGCCTTGAATAGTATTACTCTGATTTTCATCGAGTTTTACTATCCTCCCACTTACCACTGCATATCGGTATTCCTCTTAGGAAAATCGCATGGCGAGCAACAATTACATTGTTCTCTTGTGAGTTGTATAAGTACTATACTTATGGTATCCCTAGGATAACCTACAATTGACACTTATCCAATTTGGGTTCTAGTTTGGTATCTTCCAAACATATGCCTAGCATTCCCAAATGTTCAGGAATGAGAAACCCGGTTTCTTTCCAGTTCATATCTAATATGATATCTGTCAAACAGATTTTTATGGAACCTTATTCTAAATAAGTTCTGCACTGTTTATGCGTATCCGTTGAAGGAAATGGTAGCTCAGAGCGACTCATGATTAACCTTATAATGTCTTACAAAATTCGGTTACTCGGTTCAGACACACTGTCAACTTGACGTGTTCCGGGAGGAGTCCTCATTGAAAGAATACTATACTCTTTCAAGTATATTAGAAACTTATTGCTTAAGTATTTTCCATTACGGTCTTACCGTGACGGTTTAATACTTTAGCCGATCTGTTTGTCTATTTCGTGTTGAAACTTTAGAAGTTTCCGATTTGTGTTTCAAAAGAAACACGTAACCATAACGCGATGCCACATCCGTATAGGTCACGAAATATTCATATCCACATCTAGCCTAGCTAGACATGGGCCCACTTGCTTCATAATGAACTAGGGCTAACAGATCAGTGGCATTTACACTTTTACCAAGTAAATAGTGTTTTAGGCACTTTGCCTAATAAACTAGATTCGTAGACTTTATTTGAATGGAATCAAATTAGTCCGAGTACCCACTCTTCAAAAGTGTGGATATACGAGTCTTGTTTCATTGTGTCCCAGACAACAATGCCATAATATGTTTCAACTGATCAAATCAATTTGAGCTATTTATTTGTCATGTTATATGTTTGAGATTTTATTTATATTCAAAATATAAATGCTGTTATTCACATCTAATGTGTTTATCTCAATATCATCTTTATATAATAAAACACTTTAGTGTTGTAGAATATAAAGGTTCACCCGCAGCGGGTTAAACACTGATATAAAAATAATGTTTCTAGTCAAACTAGTTACATTATAACAGTTTCCAAATTTTGGTACACATCCGAGGGTAGTTCCTAAAATTAGGTATCTACGGTTAAAACAGCGAATTTCGTCCCGTTTCCAATTCACAGATTAATCTCTATTGAAGTCAGTATCCTGTTCAAAACAGATTTTGAACATCAATACATATATTTTATGTACCACACTAACTATTTAAAATCTAATTTTAATACTAGTAGTGAACACATTTATGACAATCATATTTCAAGTCAGAGCCTTGCTCGTCTTCAATTCCTTCATGTCTGCTTTGTTCAAACGGCAGTCACGCTTCCGCGATCCCGTTTGCCACATTTAGGCAGACATTTTGGGATATGTCCTTTATCTTCCCAGAAGACTATAATGATTTTGCCTTTGCTCTTTTCAATACTCCAGAAGCCTTTGGCCAAGCCTTGGCCTTCTAGAATATCGAAGTAAGGTGCGCCTTTGCGCTACTTGCCTTATTGCAAATTTTGACTTTATCTCATTGAGAATATTCATTAACTCTCCAAGAGTTATTTATTGCAATTTTCTAAAATCTAAGTATAGATTTATGAAGATCCTTCAATTTCAATATCATACTTTAAGGATCTAACCCTTAGTTCTGATAAAGAAATTAAGGAGTTTACTGAGACAAGTTTAATGGATTAAGCACTAAAGTTATCATCACATAAATCTTCCAAAGATTATGCTCTACTATTTGCTTAACTTCGGGCTTTAGTCTTAATATGTTATTTTATCAAATAAAGTAACTTATTATTTTCCAGTACCATCCTGAAATTATTCCCAATTTGAAAATTAAACCATTTAAATACATTTTCCCTAGGATTATGTTTTAAATGTCAATCTTTCATTTTTATCTTGATTTTAATAGTCCAATTATTTAATCAACGATTTCGGTACTATTTATTATAATGATTACAATAGTCCAACTATTTAATCAACTATAATTTAATAGATTAAAATCAATTATATTGATTACTATAATCCAATTATAAAATCAACTATAAATGAATAGTTTGAATATAGTCCAACTATTTATTAAAAAACAACATTTAAATATTAGTCCAACTAACATTTAATCTATAACGACGAATGATATTTGTTTGAGCGTGTATGGCAAGTAATTAAACGAATATTGCAAATTCAATTCTTGCCTCCCACTATTTTTCAGCGAGCCTCTAACCCTCTGTCGAGTACTCGGGAAACCGTGTTTCCTAGTGGGCTAGGATCCCGTTAAATATCACACAGTCTTGCATTTGGCCAACAAATTGTATGATAATTAACTAGGTAGATCTCTAAGATCAATTGGATCCAATCCAATTCCTAGATCCAGTAGGGGGACATCCAAGTTCGAAACATATATCTTATATATGCCAATACATCCAATGTATTACCTAACCTTTTTCCTCTGAATCAACTAAGCATTGGCTTTGGCACAACAAACTTAGTGATCCCAATCAAGCGTGACCCATTGACCATGGAAAGCTTCGTAATCAATGTTGATGGACAAGAAGTGGTCTTGACTTTGGCCAACAAACCACAACTTGGACAAGACACTGACATGGAACAAAGCTCTCGTGATTCAAACACATCCTCGACGGACAAAGGCCTTGACTTTGGCCAACAAGCCAATGCCAGTCTCGGATCTTGAGTGAGAATCACTCAATGGAAGGAAAGACGCTTAATATTTTACGAGGGTTTTTCGAGTGCAAATTGGCAACCAATTTATTATCTTTGTTAAGGTCTCATCATCATACACCGTTAAACATGCATTCTAAACACATAATAAAGCGCGTATAAATAAAGTAATAATGATATGCGGATGGATACTTTACACATTGATCCTAGATCAAATCTCTCACTTTCTCTCTCCCGCTAGCACAAGTATTTACTTCTACCCGTTACACTACACTTCTAAAGAAACTTTAACGGTCCATTAGTCGCATTTGGGCTTTATGGAAGCGGTTTTGGGCCTAATTGGATCCAACCAATTTTGCCTAAATCCATCTTGGTACAACCAAGCCCAATAAGACCAATTACAACACAACAAGCCCAAATCCAATTTAAGGCCCAAATAATTAAATTCCAAAAATCCAATTTCCCAAT
This sequence comes from Zanthoxylum bungeanum, assembly GCA_019454045.1. NCBI lineage: Eukaryota > Viridiplantae > Streptophyta > Magnoliopsida > Sapindales > Rutaceae > Zanthoxylum > Zanthoxylum bungeanum. The sequence goes on from SKCR01021128.1 coordinate 73,392, forward strand.
TTAATTACACTAAAGTGTATAACACAATCAATCATCTAAATCAATATTTCCAAAACATTAATTTATACAATTAATCATGCTCAATTACAAAAAAAACATGTCCAACACATTTTAACAAAAAATCAAACCCATTCATGCTACACAAAGTCTCGGCCAAAAGGGAATTTCATGTCCAATTTTAAACCCAATCCAATTGAATCCAAATTAACATTAAATCAACATCCCCAATTGTTTTCAAGTCATCCAATGAATCAAAAAACAAAATTCCAAGACAATTAGGGCACTTCACATTTTCGGCCAACACCAAAATTTTAGGCAAATTTGTTTCAAACAAAATTTCAACAAATTGATCCAATCAATCTTCAATTAAAACATATTTAATCATACTAATTCATCCAATTTCATTAAAACATGCTCAAATATAATTTACCCAATTTTAAGCCCTAAATCAATTTCATGCTTTTCCTTGCTCTGATACCATTGTTGGAGTTTGCTAAGGTCCCAAGGATCAATAATCAAGCATGAAACATAAGTGAATACAAAGAGGGAGTTGCGGAATACTCAAAATCGATTGGTTGAGCGACGAGAGAGGCAAACAAAACTCGAACTTTCTGCCCACTGGACTGCTCGGCAGTGAGCTACTGTCCTATACCATTTTCGGCCATTGTTGGTCCTCCAAGCAAGCTCCAAGCTTCGTCAAACGATTCCCGGCTCATGGGTGGACTTCCCTATCACCTTCGCATGTCTCTCGGAGTGCTAGCTCTCTTGATTTTTGCCACAAAAATAAAGCACTTGTGCTTCCATTTCTCTCAGTTTTTTAGCAAAAACCAGTGAAGAAATTTTCAGCCCATTGGGCGTGTGAGAAGAGAGGATTTTGAGAGAGAGAGAGTTGAAAAAATGTGTAATGTCTAATTGATTTCTAAAATCAATTCAACATATACCAAAACATTTAATATATTAAATGTCAATCAAGATTTCAAAAGCTTTTCAACAACTCCCATCAAGTCACATCTTTCAATCAAGTTGTCAAGTCACATCACTCAAAGTGACAAGTGATTTGACGCTTGATGCGACTAATGATTTGACGCTTGATTTGACTTGCGTGCCGCTCTCGAATTCGAAATGCGAATGTGCTCGCAAATAATCCCGGGCTTGGGTTCGCTAATTCTAAATTAACGAATTTTCCGTTGCGACGCAATTAAATGATTATGCCTAGTGAAATCACTATTCATGTCGCTAACGAATTAATTCTAAATTATTCGTTCGCCCGAATTAAAATCTAATTTTAATTTCGCGTCGAAATCCAATTTCGTTTAATATATCAAATATATTAATTTAACGATTAATTCCAAATTAATCGTTATCTTTCTTTAAATGATATTTTATCCCAGATAAAATATCTCCGCAATTAATCCTAGATTAATTTTCTCTCTCGTCTAATTAATCCCAGATTAATAAAAGGTGCGAGTCATACATCATCGGTGTATCTTTGGGAAGCGACCCATGAGTTCCCCGGATATGTTGGCAGTAAATTCGGTCGTCGGACTATCCGAACATGTAAGTACCTCGTACTACGTTTGTACCGATTTACAAGACAAGGTTGGCTTCTAGCAAAGTGCCATGCCTACCCAATTCTCCAGAAATATCCTTACAGGAATAAAGGATCTATATCAGGCGTAGTATACGTAGTATTGCGTATTTCGATCCACTATCGGATGATCACATGCAAGGCCTGGGGCTGGTACAGTGTCTGCCCCGTACGAAGCATATATCGGATTACGAGCAACTAGTCTCTTTAATATCGGATAATCATGACCAAGTCATATTATCCCGACGGTTGCAACCTTTTTAGAGAACCAGTTCTGTATCCCTACGCGATCATCAACTCCATATGACTGGAGTGACACTTCCGTCTTGACATCACACCCAACACACTACGATTATCGATATACCCAGAAGAGGCGTACACAGAAACCGGTTAAAGCCCTGGACGACGAAAACCAAAGTATATTGATTGTCGCAAGTATTAGCAGTGCAAGTCTCAGGTTAAGACCAAATACACCTACCCTGATTTCAGACTTCCATAGACACATAGTCATACTACCAATGGAATTCCGAGGGGGTCTATCCAGAGCAAAGCTGTTTCCCGTACCATCGGTAAAACACAACCTCCTATTACCCTTGCATGAGTATCCTATACCCAAATATATGAGAACTATGCCGTTGTGCCCTCACAACGCGCACAAGTGTAACACTAGTCTTTTACATATTTATCAATGTCAAATCTCGATAATACTCTGACTAGGGATATTTAATGATTTATCCTTCGTGGATTGATACTGTCTCATATCATTCTCAATCCAGGAACAAATCATAAGGACCTCCTATCATTTATATATCTAGGTGATCTAATCACAAATGATAAGAGTGCAATCTCGTTTGTCACATAGTTAATTTGTACAAAAACACCATGATCTGTACAAATAGTGACGCTATGGGTCATAATTGTCCAACATGAAGATGATAGGGAAACTCACCCGAGAGTTTGGAACTCGATTTCAAGCTCCGAGCTACTACATCCAAATAATTTTGAAATCCTAAAACCGATCAAGGTGAGTTTTTTCCGCAACTTTCTTCGATTAATTCACACAAAAATCATCTTAGTGAACTTGTGGCATGTGTAGGACACTAACAATGCTATCAGAGCCATCCTAAGTTTGATTTGAAAATCTAGGGTTCATGACTTTAATTTGGGGATTTTTGTGTTTGGAGCATGATTTGCCTAAATTGGTTGTTTGGTTAGGGTTGGATGATGTTGAATTGGATTTGTATATCTAAGGAATTGAGAAAAATTGATTAGATCAAAAATCCCCAATTTCCCACCTTGGCCGAATTGAACCATATGAGTGCTCATGGTGAATTTTTGAAATTTGAAAATTAGATATGTGAATTGGCATGAAATGAATGTTAGATGTTGATTTAATTGGATTGAAATCAAATTGCATGATGAATTCTTGTCAAAACCGTGAGCTATAAGCATATAGAATGAATTGTTTTGCTTCAGTTTGTGTTGGACATGAATTGGAATTAAATAGCATGATTAATTGGCTTAATAAGTGTTTTGGAAACATTAGATTAGTTGATTGATTATGTTAATTGCACTTTAATTAAATTAATATGTAATTTGAAATAATGTGTTAATTTAATTTATTGTAATTGGGCTTAATGGGCTTGGATCCAATTGGGCCCAAAACCATTTCCATAAAGTCCAAATATGACTTTTGGGCCTTTAATGATTTAATTGGGCCTAATGAGCCTAAATTCATTTTTGGGAAAAAAGGTGATTTCTTATTGGGCCTTGGCATCTTGGATTGGATCCATATTGGCTAAAGCCCATGCCTTAAGAATTAATTAAAAGCCCATTGGACTTTAATTAAATAGTATTGGATACTAATTGGGCCTTTGAGACCCATGAAGATTGGATTTGGAATCCAAATCTAAAAGGCACTATTAAAAGTGTAATTATTTAATTTGAAATTAAAAATGAATTAGTATTGGATACAATTTAAATTGTATTTAAAATTGTAGTTCGATATAATTCAAGAATACGTACTTTAAGTACTTATTCTTAAAAGAGTTGGACTCGCGCAAATCAAATCGTTGTTTGAACATTGGATGGTCATTAATTCAAATATTAATTAATTGGATTAGATTGATTGAATAACATGCTATGTGTGAATACTTGGATGTATTGTATGAATAATGTATATCAGATGGATATTAGAAAGGTGATGGCAATTTTGGAAATTGTTGTAATAAATTTAGAATTTATTAAATTGGACATGCGTGTCCAGCCTATTATCTATTTTCTCATTGTATTTCTCTTCTCATCAATTCCCCTCAATGTAAATGAGGTTTCTTTAATGTATTATGTAATTGGGTAGAAGTAAGAATAGTGCTAACAAGAGAGAGGAAATGAAGAGATTTGTTCTAGGAACAAATTTGTCATATATCCATCCGCATATCATTATTAATTTATTTCGCGCCTTATATGCTTTTAGAATGCATGCTTAAGGGTGTATGATGAGACCTAATCAAAGATAATAAATTGGTTGCCAATTACGCGAAAAACCCTCATAAAATATTAATCATTTTTCTTTCCATTGAATGGTTCTCTCTCAAGATCCAAGATTGGCATTGGTTTGTTGGCAAAAGTCAAGATCAATGTCCATCGCGGATGTGTTTGAACCATGAAAGCTTTGTTCTATATCGCATGTCTTGGGCGGTTGTGACTTGTTGGCCAAAGTCAAGGTCACTTCTAGTTCATCGACGTGGATTAAGAAGCTATCCCACTGTCAATGGGTCCCGCTTAACTGAAATCATTAAGTTTGTTGAGCCAAAGCCAATGCTTAGTTGATTTAGAGGAAAAGGTTAGGAAATATATTGGATATATTTGCATATATTGGATATGTGTTTCGGACTTGGAGGTCTACCTACCAGATTTAGGAATTGGATGGGATCCAATTGATCTTAGAGATCTACCTTGTTAAGTTTCATACAACTTGTTGGCCAAAGTCAAGGTTGTGTGTTATTTAAAGGGATCCTAGCCCACTAGGAAATTAGGTTTCCCGAGTACTCCACAGAGGGTTAGAGGCTCGCCGAAAAATAGTGGGAGGCCATTATTAAATTTCCAATTTCGTTTAATACTTGCTTCCACATGTTCTTTTATTTTATTTATCGTCGTAATAAATATATATTAGTTGGACTAATATTTAATTTTGCTTTCTTTGGACAGTTAGACTGTACAAGACACTACTCCACTTGTAGTTGGTCATATAGTTGGACTATAGTAACCCTTACATTTTGAGTGTACCCAAAAACGTTGATTGGATAGTTGGACTATTGCAATCGAGATGGCTGTAAAGATTAGCGTTAAGGGACATAATCCTGGGTGAAAATATCTTTAACGACGTAAATTTTCCAGATTGGGAAATGAATCTTAGGATTGTCCTGGGAGTTGTGAAGTTACTCTATTGGATAGAGAAACCTCTCGGGCCTGAGCCCAGAGTTGAGCAAATAGTAGAGCATGAGCTTTAGAAGGCTCATTGTGATGATAACTTTAGTGCTCAATCTGTTATGCTTGCCGCAATGACTCTTTAATTTCGTCGTCAGAACTAAGGATTAGATCATTATACCATGATGTTGAAATTAAAGGATCTTCATAAATCTAACCTTAGATCTTAGAAGTACGAATTGAAAAAGGAAGATCTTTCGCTTGCGTATGTCAGAGGGTACATCTGTCGAGCACTAGGTGTCGCAGATGATTACTGACATCGAACAGCTAGGTTAGCTGGGCATTACCTACGAGGCCGAGATTTCCATACATTTGATCTTATAGTTTCTACCCGCATGCAGGGGCGGGTTCATTATGAACCAAGAGAAAAATCTTGGAGAGTTAATGACTATGCTCAAGGAGGCAGAGCCAGAGCTTCCAAAAGGGTAAGAAGCGCAAGACGCATCTTACTTCGACATCCCAAAAGGCCAAGGCTTGGCCGAAGGCTTCTAAGGGTGTGAAGAAAAGGGCAAATGATGAGTGGTAAAACTATCACTATTTCCCACTCATTTAACTTAATATTTTGTATAGTTTCTTGAGTTTTGTGAATATTTTGATGTGTTTTGTATTATTTTGTAGATAAATAAAGTTTCAGGACATTCTGGAGGTGATTTGGAGCAAAACTGTGAAATTTGGCAAAAATGGTATTTTGGTAATTTTAGGCGTCCCGACACAAAGGGTATTTTGGTAATTTTGGACATCCCGACACCAAAATAAAGTTTTAGGACATTCTGGAGGTGATTTGGAACAAAACTGTGAAATTTGGCAAAAGGGTATTTTGGTAATTTTGGGCGTCCGGACACCGAGGGTATTTTGGTAATTGCACCGCATGCCATGTGTCAAAAATTCAACGAGCCATTTTTTTTAGCCACCATGCCACGTGTCGAAAATTCAGCGATTAAAAAAAATAAAAAAATAATAATAAAAAAAATAAAAATCAGAAAAATAATAATAAAAAATTAGATTTTTTTACCTATAAATAGATTTTGAATTTCTTAGTTTCAATGTACCTCATCCTCTGAAATCCTTATAAATAAAAGATAGTTCTTCTTATTTTTTTCTTATATTCAGTTTTATTTACGCTTTGTAGTAGTAATTCTATCCATCCATGTAGGGGTAACTTCTCTATGCTGAGGTAATAAGGTAATACTTTTACTTTTGCTATTTAGATTAATCTCCCTTAAAATAAAATATATAAACTATTTAAAATCTGACTTAATAAAGGATACCGCCATTCTGGACGGTTGGTTATTCAATTTAATCTGGTTAAACCTGACTTAATGAGGATACCGCCATACTGGACGGTTGGTTTAATTTTTGTTCCGCCTTTATGGCTGGTTTATTTTAATTTGACTTAATGAGGATACCGCCATACTGGACGGTTGGTTTAAAATATCACAATGATATATATTATATTATGAGAGATATCTAAATAGTAAATAGTAAAAGTTAATTCCTTTTACCTTAGCATTTTATTTGTTTTTCCGCATTTACTTTTTAGTAATTTTTATGTCTTTTTACTTGTCCTAACTATGTATTATAACTAAGTTAGTTTTCTAGGTTGTGATGAAATCTAATATCACCGGTTTATAAGAGGTTATTTTTATAATCTGAGTAATTTAAAGGTTTACTTATTAAGTCTTAAATGCTTCTTGTTGTTTGATCACCAATAAGATTGATGTGGTAAATCTAAAATGAACTAGACATAGAGATTTTAAGTTTTAACCTTTGACTTAATAGCCCACGATATTCTTTGAGGATAGATAACCCTTTAATAGATTTCCTTACAGGATAGACATATACCTGTTGGGCGGGGGTAGCCATAATTAGAACTTAAACTTAATAAATCCAGATAATTTGGTTGACATAGACATATGGTTCAATTGGATTAAACTGGGTATTTGTGTCTGACCATCGACAGATGCTTTCACATAAATTCATGTTCCAGGTTAGTAAACTGATTTATTACACAAACTTAAAATAATCACTTCATCTTTTTAAAGATATTAGAATGATTCACAACCTTAGATCTTTGAGTCTTTTATTTTCCTTAGTATTTTCTTTGTCTTTTTATCTTTTTATTTATTTAGCAAATCTACAAATCAAATCATTCAAGCAATCAATTCGCTTCTCCCTCAATTAGATATTTGTAAATAAATAGTATCAACAATTAATAACAACAGTAGGAATTAAGTCCTCGTGGGATCGATATTTTTATACTACTTGAACGATACGTGCGCTTGCGTTATACGTGTGTGTTTACGCCGGTCAAGTTTTTTGGCGCCGTTGCCGGGGACTTATATTTCTTGAGTTATTAATTTTGAAGTTATCTAATTTACTTGTATCTAATTTTCTTTGTTTTTTTATCTGTACTTTTTATTTCTTTCTTTTTTTTTCAGGTTATTGAAAAAATGGAACATTTTGAAACATTACGAGAAAAAGATACACCCCAAATCCGGGAGCAACAGTCTAGTTTTCTGAGGCCTGTTGTCCAGCCCAACAATTATCACTGGAATTCAGAACCAAGCAATTCTACATTTGCTCAACAGAACGAAATGGGGAGATGTGTAATATGTGATGGTAACCACCCGAACGATCAATGTATATACCTTTCAGAGTGGCAGAATTATTGGATTCATTCAAGGTACGTAGAATCATCACATTTTCCATCTTATACATCATCTATCTACGATCTTCATCAAGAACCAGATCCATCAGAGGAAGATCAGTTGAATGACATGGTAAAAGATTGGCTCGAGAAACGAGAAGCTCAATTTGATGTACAAATTCAGAGTCAAGCAGCGTCTATACAGAGGATGACAGATCAAGTTAGACAAGTAACAGACAACCTGAATCACATATCTCACAGATCAAATTCAAATAATACTGAAGAAGCCTTCGAATATTCTGAGATTCATCATGACATCATAACAGAGGACGAGGCTGAGCAGTATCAAGAATCAGAGGTATCAGTTCAGGAACCTGCACCAACAAAGTCTCAATTTGATTTTTACTATTCTGACTCTGACGAGGATGGAGTAGCTGAGTTTCTTGTACTAACTGCACCAACAAGGAAGGATGAAACTTTCCATCCTCAGAATGCAGATCTTGGAGAATGCTTTGCACTAATGTTTGAAGACGATCTACCTAAGCCAATCAGTTCACTCAGATCAGAGGATGAAGACCTAAAATCTGACATTTCTTTACATTCTCACATTGATATTTCAGGAGCATGTATTTCACAGATGACAGATGAAGAACTGAATACTGAGATCCTAAAATTCATCTGTGAAGAAAAGGTGGAGCAAGAAGCAGAGCAAATAGTTAAATTTTATTATGTTATTTTATTTTGCTCGAGGACTAGCAAAATGTTAGGTTTGGGGGTGTGATGAGTGGTAAGACTATCACTATTTCCCACTCATTTAACTTAATATTTTGTATAGTTTCTTGAGTTTTGTGAATATTTTGATGTGTTTTGTGTTATTTTGTAGATAAATAAAGTTTCAGGACATTCTGGAGGTGATTTGGAGCAAAACTGTGAAATTTGGTGAAATTTGGCAAAAATGGTATTTTGGTAATTTTGGGCGTCCCGACACAAAGGGTATTTTGGTAATTTTGGACATCCCGACACCAAAATAAAGTTTCAGGACATTCTGGAGGTGATTTGGAGCAAAACTGTGAAATTTGGCAAAAATGGTTTTTTGGAAATTTTGGGCGTCCGGACACCGAGGGTATTTTGGTAATTGCACCGCATGCCATGTGTCAAAAATTCAACGAGCCATTTTTTAGCCACCATGCCACGTGTCGAAAATTCAGCGATTCAAAAAAAAAATAATAATAAAAAAATTAAAAATCAGAAAAATAATAATAAAAATTAGATTTTTTTGCCTATAAATAGATTTTGAATTTCTTAGTTTCAATGTACCTCATCCTCTGAAATCCTTATAAATAAAAGAGAGTTCTTCTTATTTTCTTCTTATATTCAGTTTTTATTTACGATTTGTAGTAGTAATTCTATCCATCCATGTGGGGGTAACTTCTCTATGCTGAGGTAATAATGTAATACTTTTACTTTTGCTATTTAGATTAATCTCCCTTAAAATATAATATATAAACTATTTAAAACCTGACTTAATAAAGGATACCGCCATTCTAGACGGTTGGTTATTCAATTTAATCTGGTTAAACCTGACTTAATGAGGATACCGCCATACTGGACGGTTGGTTTAAAATATCACAAGGATATATATTATATTATGGGAGATATCTAAATAGTAAATAGTAGAAGTTAATTCCTTTTACCTTAGCATTTTATTTATTTTTCCGCATTTACTTTTTAGTAATTTTTATGTCTTTTTACTTGTCCTAACTATGTATTATAACTAAGTTAGTTTTCTAGGTTGTGATGAAATCTAATATCACCGGTTTATAAGAGTTTATTTTATAATTTGAGTAATTTAAAGGTTTACTTATTAAGTCTTAAATGCTTCTTGTTGTTTGATCACCAATAAGATTGATGTGGTAAATCTAAAATGAACTAGACATAGGGATTTTAAGTTTTAACCTTTGACTTAATAGCCCACGATCTTCTTTGAGGATAAATAACCTTTAATAGATTTCCTTACAGGATAGACATATACCTGTTGGGCGGGGGTAGCCATAATTAGAACTTAAACTTAATAAATCCAGATAATTTGGTTGACATAGACATATGGTTCAATGGGATTAAACTGGGTATTTGTGTCTGACCATCGACAAATGCTTTCACATAAATTCATGTTCCAGGTTAGTAAACTGATTTATTACACAAACTTAAAATAATCACTTCATCTTTTTAAAGATATTAGAATGATTCACAACCCTAGATCTTTGAGTCTTTTATTTTCCTTAGTATTTTCTTTTGTCTTTTTGTCTTTTTATTTATTTAGCAAATCTACAAATCAAATCATTAAAGCAATCAATTCCCTTCCCCCTCAATTAGATATTTGTAAATAAATAGTATCAACAATTAATAACAACAGTAGGAATTAAGTCCTCGTGGGATCGATATTTTTATACTACTTGAACGATACGTGCGCTTGCGTTATACGTGTGTGTTTACGCCGGTCAGCAAAGCTAAAATCGTCACAGTCTTCTGTGAAGACAAAGGAAATATCCCAACACGTCTGCCTAAACTGTGGCAAACGGGGTCACTAGAAGCGTGACTGCCGTATGGACAAGGCAAACATGAATGATGTGAAGACGGGCAAGGCTCCGACTTCAGGTATGTTTGTTATAAACATGTCCACTACTAGTTTTAAAAATTGGATTTTTGATACTGGATGTGGTACATACATATGTACTGATGTGCGGGATCTAATGATTAGCGGAGACTTGCTTCAGATGAGATTTACCTGCGAGTCAGAAACAGGACGAGAGTCGCTGTTTTGGCTGTGGGAACCTAAGTTTTAGAATTGCCCTTTGGGCATGTACTTAAATTAGGAAATTGTTATAATGTACCTGTGGGAACACTGGAATCAGCGACGCTGTTTCTAGGCTCGCGGCCTAGTTGGGAGTACGAAATAACATGGAGTCGCCACCCGGTGTGAACCGGGACAAAGATTTAAGGTCGCACTCACCCCTCGCAAGGGAAGACCTCAAACCGTTGGGTTCGGAATGGTCCCTTACTTATGTCACTGTGATGATATAATTTGTGCAATGAACTAACCAAGTCTACTCAATAATCATGCTCAAGGGTTCTTAGATCTAACATGCTTTCATCCAAATAACTCCACGCAATGTAACACAACGAGCATATTGAACCATTAAATCAACATGTATAAATCATTATCCACGTGAGGATTTGTTGCTTTAGCGTGGGTGTTCTAGGTCAATTTGCAGGGCTGATGAAAGAGTTTGGATGAAGAGGGAAGGGCTGTTTTTGTCTAGGGTTTTTTGGTTGGCTGTGAGAGAGAGTGGCGAGAGAGAGTTGTTAGGGTTTGTTGAGGGCTGTTGGCGAGAGCAGATGGGAGAGGAATAGCCTCTTGGGTTGTTATTGTTATGTTTATATAGTTAGAATCAATTAGGGTTTGCTTAGTTTAATTAGGAAACAAAATCAATTAATTAGGGAGGATTTATTTAACTTATTTAGGGAAAGAAATATGTGTATTTTAGGTGGTGAATTATTTAATTTAGGTGAGTGATTTGTTAAATTAGGAATGAAATTATTTTAATTGGAAATGAATTATTTAATTTTGGTATTAGATTTTAATTTGATTTGATTTGTTTTAATTTGTTTAATTTGAATTGCAATTAATTAATTTGTGAATTTAACTTAATTAATTTAATTGGTTTGTGATTTTTAGATTTAACATTTAATTTAATTAATTGGTTATTTAATTTAATTTAATTTGATTTTAGTTTAATTGATTTCACTTGATTTTAGTTTAATTGGTTTTAATTTATTTAGATTTAATTTAATTTAATTTGTGACATGTATTTTAAATGTTTTAATTATTTATGGAGGTGATTTAATGGGCTTGGGCTAAGGTTAAGTTTTAAAAGGAGATTCAACAGCGAACCTGAAGCTAAACAAGTGAACTAAATCCAACAAAACGTCAATTCTTGACGCTTCCCTTCCGACGTCCGTTTTCCGCGACTTAAAAGATAGTTGCCTTCAACTGAGACTCATCATCGGGTTTGACATGCAAAAATGCAATGCCTACAGTACCTAGTTTGACTAGAAATATTATCTCTATATCTAGTTTAACCCGTTGCGGGTATACATTTATGTTCCAGAACACTGGGTGTTTTGTTTAATAAAGATGATATTGAGATATACACATTAGATGTGAATAACAATATTTATATTTCGAATATAAATAAATCTCAAACATATAACATGACAAACAACAAGCTTAAACTGAGTAAATCAGATGAGACTTATTTGTGGCATTGTTGTCTGGGACGCATTAATAAGACTCGTATATCCACTCTTTTGAAGATGGATACATGGATAGATTTGATCCTAAATCATATAAGGTCTACGAATCTTGTTTATAAAGCAAAGTGCCTAAAACGCCTTTTAGCGATAAAGGTGTACGTGCCGCGGAGCTATTAGCGCTCATTCATGGAGACGTATGTGGGCCCATGTCTAGCTAGGCAAGAGATGGATATCAATACTTCGTAACCTGTACGGATGTTGCATCGCGTTATGGTTATGTGTGTCTTATGAAACACAAGTTGGAAACATTTGATAAATTCAAAGAGTTTCGACACGAAGTAGAGAAAAACAGACCAGCAAAAGTATTAAAACATTACGGTTGGACCGTGGTGGAGAATACTTGAGCAATGAGTTTCTCGATTACTTGAAAGAATATGATATTCTTTTATAGTGGACTCCTCCCAGAACACCTCATTTGAGTGGTGTGTCCGAACGGAGAAACCAAACTTTATTGGACATGGTAAGGTTATTGATGAGTCGCACTGAGCTACTAATTTCCTTCAAGGGATACACATTGAACAGTGCTATACTTATTTTGAATAAGGTTTCGACAAAGTCTGTTGGACAGACTTCGTATGAAATATGGACAGCAAAGAAACCGAGTTTCTAATTCCTGATGATTTGGGGATACTGGGCATATAATTAAATGTTTGGAAGGTACCAAACTAGAACCAAAATCGGATAAGTGCCTATTTGTAATTGTTTTCCTAGAGAAACCAATTCCATAACTCACAAGAGAACAAAGATATTTGTTGCTCTCTATGTGGTTTTCCTTAGAGGAATTCCTAAATGCAGTGGTAAGTGGGAGGAAAGTAAAACTCGATGAAAATCAAAGTATTACTGTTTCTGGCACCGATCCCGTATGGAACACCAACAGTTCATCAGGGATGAGACTGTTCCACAATCTTCTATTACACAAGAACCTCGTAGGTCGGAGAGAGTCAGAAAACAAACTAAGAGGTATGGGTTTCTGATATCACCTCATGAAGATATTAATCTTATTGAGGAATACGAACCGGCTACGTATGAGGAAGTGATACAAGGTATCGACTCCATTTATGGCAAAGTGCCATGAAGTCCGAAATGGATTCCATGTATATAACCAAGTTTGTACACTGGTTGATGTACCAGAATGCATTGTGCCTATTGGTAGCAAATGAGTCTTCATGGTGAAGACGCACATGGATGGCAACATACAAACGTACAAAGCTAGACTTGTAGGGTATCGTCATCAACATGGTGTCGACTAAGACGAAACCTTTTACCTGTTGCCATGATTAAATCCATTCGGATAATGCTTGCTAATGTTGCATATTTCATAATGAAATATAGTAGATGGTCGTCAAAACCGCTTTCCTTAACGAAAACCTTTTGGAGGATGTTTTATACAACACCCTAACAGTTTTGTCATACCAAAACATGCAAACGAGGTTTGCAAGTTAATTCGATCCATTTATGGATTGAAGCAAACATTGTGTTCTTGGAACCAATGTTTTTATGAGATCATTACAATATGATTTCATTCAAAACGAAGATGATTCTTATGTATATAAGAAGGTTAGTGGGAGCGCATTGACATTGGATGTCCTATACATTGATGATGTATTATTTCTTGGAAATAACATTCCCATAAAATATATTAAAGTATAAGCCCTCAAAAACCCTATTATTTATGAGAAGGTCGGGCTTGGCCTTAACCCACTTGATATGGAGTCAGACTGGGGCCAAGTCTGTCCCTTAATTTTTTAAAAATTATTAATTAAATAGTAGTATTTAAAAAAAATTGAAATAACCTCACTATAAAATGAATTTTTCAAAAGTTTACACTCTATAAAATACATTATAAGTTTTAAAATTTTTTAAAAAAACTGAGAAAGTAACAAGTAATACTAATACAACTTAAACAAACTTAAAAAATAATCATAAACCATAAAACACTATACTAGTATATTAAACAATATTAGTAATAAATAATTCCAAACTACAAACATGTAATTCTACAAATATATATAATTTTTTAAAATTATATGTATTAAAGGGTCGGGCTAATGCTTTTATTTTAAAAATCCTTATCCAACTCTTTAACTAAAAGACCTTATTATTTAAGGCTCTAGCCCTAACCCTTTTCCAAAGGGCTGGGCTAAATCACCGTGGTCGAGCCAGCTCGAGCCTAATTGCCAAGCCTAAAAATAAATATATGCATAAATTTTGAATTTAAAATATAAACCAAATAAGAATCCCACAAAGAAGTAACCATTGAATAATTTTTGTCACTTAAAGGTGGTCAAGTGATTCTAAAATGGTAACCATAGTTCTAAACTATTTATTTAGAGTTCAAAACTCCAATTCTTGTGTTTTATGTCCAACATATACAAAACTTGACACAATCACAACCAAATTGTGTTTATATACTTCTTAAGCATCTATAAACAAATCTTTTAACCTCATTTTAACTTTAAGCTATGTTATTATGCATCAAATATATAAAACATCGCCATATACTTCACTAATGATATCAAATCATTAATGAAAAACATAACTTATTAGAAACCATCCAAAATTACCTAGCAAGTTTGGATGAAAGATCAAATCCTTAAAGTTGAAACTTGTAGAGAACTTTCAAAACATATATCACAAATATTTTCTTTAGGTTAAAACTTGCTATTAAAAAATGCCCAAGTTTATCTTTTATGATTAAGCCTTTAATTTTTAATTAATAAATATTTTAATCAACCTTTTGGTACGCTTAATCTATTTGTCTAAATATGATTACTATGTATAATCTTATCACTTAGTATAACAACTTGATTAATCAAATTAAATCAAGTAAAATACACTTATTGTTGCATATTTTATAAGTACCAAAATACCCTCCAATTATAGAGATATTTATGAAATTATAATAATGCCTTTGTGTGATTATTTATTTGACTATTAAATAAGTTTGATTAATCTAATTAATCTCAATTGGTCTAGTAAATAATTTATGTTATCTAATAACACTTGATTATTTTGATTGATAGTTATAATATCAAATATAATTGGCTATCTGAGTGCTAAACGAGTACACATTATATTGTGAGATTCTATAAGTTCGAACACATTCGTCATATGATCCTAACTCATATGTACACAATTCGGCCACCTCAAAACTTGCGAAGAACACGAATGAATTTTTTGAACTATACAAGTCGAGGTCATCACATATGTTTAACAATCTTTCTATCGTAGACTTCTGAGTTGTGCTTAGAAAACATATATTATACTGTCAAGTTTCCAAGGTGCACATCTCATATTGTCAACATGTCCATGATTCTTTATAATTAATCAGCACACTATTTATGATGTATATACGATCGATCCTAGATGATTGGCTTTGGCCAAAGTCTTAAGAATCGTGACTCATAAACGTGGATACCTAACCTCATTATGGTACACATACAAGCCGACATATCCTATCTTGATACACACCGATTAACGAGTGCATCAGTCCACACCGAACGAATATCTAGCGGTCAAACCATGAAAGGTCTCTGACATACATGGCATTTAAGTGTAGAGGATCACACACAAAATCAATGTTATCTTATAGTCAAAGGATCACATATGCTACTCGACTCGAGAATGATCCTATTAACGGTGGTGTTCACTACCAACTATTAAGAATCATCTGTGAGTCATTCAGTATTCACTCCAACGAATATCTATATGTCTATACAAGATTTCCTTGGTCATGGTCCATTGGGTTAGACCATGGGAACTCAAATTTCAATATACGGCAAGTGCTAGTCTTCTAGGTTATAGGAATCTGACCGTATTCCAAAACCAACAATTAGGAATATATATACATTTTCATAATAGTTTATAATAGTAACACTATCCCAATGACGGATCTGAAAGAGTTTTGGTTCGGGTCGGTCGCAGTGAAAATGCGGGTCGGGGCAAAAATCGTATTTCAAAAACTTTTTCAAAATACCGAGTAAATTATTCAATATCTAATATGAATAATCTATTCAGATTTCACCTAAACCTAAAAACATTACTCATATTAATGATCGGATCAGATGAAGTAATGATCCGACCACAAAAGGCCCATGGTCCGAGCATATTAAGCTATGGTACGACCACATGAGGTCACGATCTGACCACATAAGGTCATTTCGACCAAATGGGGTCATGATCAGGCCAGACTAGGTCCTACCAGACTAGAGATGGCCATATGAGGTCTTACAAGACCATGTCCGACCAGACGAGGGCCGACCAGACCAGGTCCGACCAGACGAGGGCCGACCAGACGAGGTCTGACCAGACTAGGGCCGACCAGACGAGATCCGACCAGACCTGGTCCGACCAGACGAGGGTCGACCAGATGAGGTCCGACCAAACCAGGTCCGACCAGACCAGAGTCAACCGGACAATTATTTTACATGTATCATATACACATCCAAATACACAACATAAATGAAAAGCCCAAATGAGGGAGAAGGTCTAAAAACTTAATTTATTAGACCAAATTAATTAAATCCAACACTTCAATAAAGTTTCTTAAACACCAAACTAGCCTCACCACAATGAAATAACTATAGAACAATTCTAGGTCATTTAAGAGTGGGTCAATAACTCTAGAATGACAACAAGTTTCTCAAACCATCAAAGAAATGCTTATAAACACATTAATAACATTCTATGATCTTTATACATGCTCAACCCTATCCAAAACTTCCATCCTCCAAAAATACAAAGAATAAAGAATATAAAAACATAAGAACATCACAAGATGAAGCCCACAGCAAGAGGAATATTTTTCTCTCTAATGGTAAGTTGGAAATACTTACTAAATTCCAAGCTTTTCTTTGTTTTTTCTTTTCTTTATCTCAAGCTTTTTGTCTTCCTTTAATGGAGTTTTTGGTGAGTGTTTTAAGTTAATCAAACCCTAAAATGAAAGAAACAATTTATACCAAGTAATAAGGCATTGGCCGAATTTTTAGGTATTAAAAATATCAAGATATTTGTTTTTCATTAAAGGCATTTTCAACTTTTTAACTTTACATCATTACAACTTTAATGATTTCAAATAAGTCAACAAAGGCAACTAAAGCATCTCCAAAATATCATAAACTTTAAGTATTTATATTTCAATTAATTAATCATTTAACAATTAAATAATTATTTATTATTTAAATACAAATATATTAAGTATATGTATTATATTTACATTAAATATCAAATACATATTTATTTTATGATATTAGTCAAATATCTCAATTTGACAATTAGTTAATGTGTTTTCATAAAATCTAACATTAAATGCAAATACACAAAAAATAGGAAATGACTATTAGGTCCCAACACATGTATTTTTCGTTTAACCTTTAAACGACTTTATAAATAATCAATATTATTTAAAAAAGTTGCCATAGTGCTCTACGAGTTTATTTCATTAGTGAGACTCTCTAGATTCAGGCATATCCGTCACGAAATCCAATTTCATGTCAATAATTTATCCACCCGTAAATTATGACGACCACGGATAAACTAGCTGAATCATACAGGTCGAGGTCATTTCATACGTATAATCCCTCCGTCACAGGTATCCGGATAATACCAGAGATATAGATGTAAACGTCAAATCTCTATTGGTATTATCCCGTCGATGTATCTATTAGCAATCTCTAAATAACAATCGGAACTTACTTCCGAAGTATACTGTGGCCACATATTTAACATATTGCTAATCATATATGGACTACCTATGCTCTGTACACAAAACTGACAGATCCTATCTTGATACACACAGGATATCATGAGGATCGGTCCACACCCAACGAACAGGCGGAGGTATGATCTAAATAGATCAGTGACGTGATTGCCATCTAAGTGTGGAGGATGTCTCATACATCCACAGTGGTATCTCAAGTCGAAGGACCACTATGCTACTCAACCCGAGAAGATTCTTATTGACGTTGGTGTACCATCCATTAAGAATCTTCGGTGAGTCGTTCAGTGTTTATCCATTATAAACACCTACACGTCTATACGAGTCTCCCTAGACTCATGGTTCATTGGGATAAACCATCGGACCAAGTCTCGATATACGACATGTACTGGTCTCAACAGATTAGACTAACCGACCCATGTTAGTAAATCTTGACCATGAACTATATTTGATAATATACATTTAGCAGTGACACTTCCCAATGTCAATTACAAACTAACTTTGTAACTATGTACTGCATTATATATTATCGGGCCTTTGTCTAATATATACATATCACTAAACTTCATTTAGTTTCAATCTAATCATAATCAGATCGAATACGTATATAAAAACAAGAGGTGAAACCATAAATAAGTAATATTATGGAAAAAAAAGAATTGATCGTATTCATGAATCAGACATAAATACGGTCCAGATTGGCGCTCAGAGCACCAACCCCAACAATTTCTCCCACTTCTCTTGTGCCAATCCACGGTATCATATACAAATCTTAATATGTATCATATACACATAGCCCTCAAAAGCTCACCTAGCACTTAAGAGGTAGGCAACAAGAAGTAAGTCCACTATAACAAAATGAGTTTGTCAAACAAACCCAATCGTTTCCCATAGCCATCATCTTTCATATTTTGTAGAATCTAAATTATACATTAATATGAATCAGACGCTACATCAATATTGTGTTACAGCTACTGAGTTGTCCAAGTATTCAGGGATCAAATCCAAAATACTATGCAGACAACCGTAAGCACAACACCAATCCAAAACTTCTAATTTATGAGTTCACTATGCAACTTCATAAGTCATTACTTCATAAGTTGCATCTAATTCCACTCAGTTAGTAGAATTTTTCGTGACACTCCCACTGCATCTTTTGAGACCTTTTATGACGTAGACTGTCTAACGTCATAATTAGACTCAAAACTAATATGACCCTAACGGTTGCAGACTAAATGCTCCATGAATAAGAAACTCGTTCTTAATATCTCAAAGATCACAAAGAACATGTTTCAAGATCTATCCAATGGTCTATAGGATATCAAAATAACTCGTAACAATTATGATTAAATTGATATCTTTAATCGCACATTATAAAGTATTCATTATGTCATCATCTCATGATACATAAGATTGATTAGACATTCTAATCAATGACTCTTTTCGAAAAAGGAATCATCATTTACGAAAGATGAATACTACATATAAGACACACAATAACTGTCAAACAATTATACTAATTGTCATACATATAGCCTTGTTGTGTCTTTTATTAGATCATATCTAATGCACAAATAGTATGAGTATCTCATAAGTCTCTTAGTCTTATATCTTATATAAAACTTTATATCAAATATAACATAGACTACTTTCACTGCTTTCACGGAGTAAAGAAGACTTAGGTAAATCTTTTTACCTCACAAACATCTCATTATTACCATAATAATGATAATGTCATTAGGATATATAAAATTAGAAAGTAATTTGTACACTCCCACTAACCCTTCAATCACTTATGTATTTTATATACTTTGATAAGATCAGACAATCTGACGATTTCAAAAATAGAGAATACGGATTTCCGGAAGACTTATACGAGTCTACAATAGGCTCTATAAGCTAGCACACTAAACTGCGATCTCAGCAGAACACAAACTTTAGGGCCATTCCAGAATGAACTCTTCAAACAAAGAAATCACAACTGATCTCTTATCTGAATAAGCTATTCAAAAATGCCGCTTTTCATTCTTTAGCTAAAATGTACAGTTTAATATCAACATTAACCAATATATCTTTAATTGTTCAATTAGTGTGACTAGAGACAAGTATCCTCAGAATCTACAATAGATTGCTAAGTATAATCTTTCTCATTGTCATACTATAAAGGTCAAACCTTTAATAAGCTAACACTGCTTTCGTTGCGCAAACAATTAGCACAAATCATGAACTAATTCATAATGAAAGCTTAATCAAGTTCAAAACTTGATCGTAGTAAGCTACGAAAAATCTAAGATCTATGGTTCAATGTTTAACTTCCAGAATCGATATCAAATATCGCTTCTATTATAAGTTATAGGATAATTTTCTTCGGGAAGAAAATAACAGAACCATTATGTTATCCTATTAGACTTATATAGAAGATGTATAAGGGTTGTTTCATCTTATTAATTACGTAGTTCCATTTATAGTTTATCATTCTCACATTTGACTTCAATAAGTCAAGTCTTTTCTACAATAAATAACATCTGATGTTACACACCAAGCAATAAAATAATTTTATTACTTAGGATCGTAGGAAATATATTCTATTAAATAGAATACAATAGTCTATGAAATAGAATAAACGATAAACTTTTACTTATACCTCCGAGGCGTAAGTAATTTCCATTATATAACTATTATATAAAAGAATGATTCAAATCTCAAACTTTTCAAGATTCAAATTTTCTACCTATACATATCATATATGTAACTGAAGAAATTAATGGAAGCTAAATTAAAAGATGAACTAGTGTTACTGGAGCATATCCCCAACAGTATTGAAACTAATTCGGTAACATTCAATATTCAACGAATCAAATCGTATAAGATTCGATTACTCCTACTGACTAATTCCATCGAGATGGAAGCGTGGAAGAATAATATTAAATAAGAATCATATTCATTGAATAATCTTAGAACTAATTGCCTTAAATTCATATATTTGATCATATCAAATATCTTTAAACAATTCAAAGACTTGTTATGAATTTTAAGGATCAAGTTTTCAAAATTTCAAATCGAATATATTTGAACTAGTCAAAGATGTTTGATCTACGTTTCATCAGAACAGATTGAAAGTTCTTGAACATTTCAAGACGTTCAATATGTGTTCCTTCAGAAACACGTAACTAGGTTATGACAATTCATCAACTAAGTTACGAAATAAAGAAAAAGACCTTAAGCAATTATTATTTATTAAACTACATACATCCAATGTATCAGTTAAATAAATCTGGTGGTCCAATTACAATAATTGCTTAAACGAGATCTTAATCACCTTCATGAATACAAAATTCATTAAATGGATAAGGATGTGTGGTGTGATCTCGTATCAAATCATCATTTACCATACGGAATAAGCATCTAATGCTTAAGTGATTAAACTCATAAAGTAACGTTCTAAATTATTTACTTTACCGAATAATTTTTCTTATTGTTTATCTCTACGCCAATGACACTACTAGTCTATTTAAAATATATAACAACTGTTTATAAAGAACAAGTAACTATTCAATAGTCGCAAGTTCTGATATTAAATATCAAAACAATCATTAACTAATATTTTAAATAACTAGACAGAAGATCTGGTATCAAATACCTATAGTTGCCGTATTCTGAAAATCGATATTTTCTATACACAACTATACATATCTTCTTTCTTTAGCTTTACTATTTGCTTTCAACTATTCACAACAATTGTAAATAATTGATTAGCAAATTGTGTCAAACACATTTCCTCTAAAGGTCACTAAAGCTAAGAAACATCATTACTAGATACCTAATAGGAATTTCTTAATGCCAGTCAAGAATCTCGAGACATGAACTTATTCGTGTCAATTCTTATTGCACAAGAAACTATTCTCTCTAAACTATTATATCCTAAAAGGGATATCTTTCTAGATTATAGGTCATGACTTAGGAACTAAGTCACTAACCATCTTGATTTTTCAAGAAAATCGGAACAACAGTTCCCGATGGTTTAGACTAATATAATAATATCTTAGTTTACTAGTATCTAGAACCTATTCTAGAATAACTGCAACCAAAAGTCAAGTCAGATAACATATCAAAATATGTGTGTAGTGAATAAAAGTTCAATTCTATATAAACAATAGAATAAGGAAACAAACAAGCGACAATTTCCATAACAGTACACACTACCTAAGTTATGGAATATTTTAAACTTAGTAGTGCCTCCTATTATTTTACGTAATACCGTAATCCCCAATGAAAAATGAAAATTCAATAATTAAAACGAATTCCATAATGGGAAGTGGACCCCATGAATATATTTCGACTCACAGCAGAGGCACGGTCTCGCCTACGTATATTCACATGTAGACAACTCATTATCAATCACACTCGTTGTGACTCCTAGATTTCTGGTCGTTTCTCGTTGTCACTGGTAGGGCAAGTCCACAAGGAGACGTACCAAGCTTAAACTCGTCAATGATAAATTCAAGCTACTTACGTAACCCTAACAACTAGGGCACGCTCAGGATTCCACTTTCGCTTGAATTTATCTAGTATCTGATATACATCCGGCATAAATAAATCTCTATCGGCTACACCCTCACAGCAGAGGCACGGTCTCGGATGTAGTCACGGAAAAATATTCATAAACCGTATTGACAAGGCGAACCAAGAAACAAGTATTCCAAATACCAGTTACTTTAAAACCTTATTAAGCGGGGATATTCCATAAAGTGTCATACATTTTAAATCTAATCAAATTAGATTAAAACAAGCATGTATAATGTAAAGACAACAAGACTAAATGTTGAATTTAAAGGGCTAATCATTTTAGGGGGCCTAGAATCAGACTCATTCTGATACCATTTATAAAGGGTTTTGGTTTGGGTCGGTACCAGCGGAAACACGGGTCGGGGTAAAAATAGTATTTCAAAAACTTTTTCAAAATACCGAGTAAATTATTCAATATCTAATATGAATAATCTATTCAGATTTCGCCTAAACCCAAAAACATTACTCACATTCATGATGCGATCAGATGAAGTAATAATTCGACCACAAAAGGCCCATGGTCCGAGCACATGAGGTCATTCCGACCACATGGGGTCATGATCCGACCAGACTAGGTCCTACCAGACTACAGACGACCATATGAGGTCTTACAAGACCAGGTCCGACCAGACCAGGGCAGACCAGACTATCCGACCAGACCAGGTCCGACCAGACTAGGGCCGACCAGACGAGGTCTGACCAGACTAGGACTGACTAGACGAGATCCGACCAAACGAGGGTCGACCGGATGAGGTCCGACCAAACCAGGTCCGACCAGACCAGAGTCAACCAGACGATTATTTTACATGCATCATATACACATCTAAATACACAACATAAATGAAAAGCCAAAATGAGGGAGAAGGTCTAAAAACTTAATTTATTAGACCAAATTAATTAAATCCAACACTTCAATCAAGTTTCTTAAACACCAAACTAGCCTCACCACAATGAAATAACTATAGAACAATTCTAGGTCATTTAAGAGTGGGTCAATAACTCTAGAATGACAACAAGTTTCTCAAACCATCAAAGGAATGCTTATAAACACATTAATAACATTCTATGATCTTTATACATGCTCAACCCTATCCAAAACTTCCATCCTCCAAAAATACAAAGAATAAAGAATAGAAAAACATAAGAACATCACAAGATGAAGCCCACAACAAGAGGAATATTTTTCTCTCTAATGGTAAGTTGGAAATACTTACTAAATTCCAAGCTTTTCTTTGTTTTTTCTTTTCTTTATCTCAAGCTTTTTTGTCTTCCTTTAATGGAGTTTTTGGTGAGTATTTTAAGTTAATCAAACCCTAAAATGAAAGAAACAATTTATACCTTGTAATAAGGCATTGGCCGAATTTTTAGGTATTAAAAATATCAAGATATTTTTTTTTCATTAAAGGCATTTTCAACTTGTTAACTTTACATCATTACAACTTTAATGATTTCAAATAAGTCAACAAAGGCAACTAAAGCATCTCCAAAAATATCATAAACTTTAAGATATTTATATTTCAATTAATTTAATCATTTAACAATTAAATAATTATTTATTTATTTAAATACAAATATATTAAGTATATGTATTATATTTACATTAAATATCAAATACATATTTATTTTATGATATTAGTCAAATACCTCAATTTGACAATTAATTAATGTGTATTTCATAAAATCTAACATTAAATGCAAATACACAAAAATTAGGAAATGACTATTAGGTCCCAACACATGTATTTTTCGTTTAACCTTTAAACGACTTTATAAATAATCAATATTATTTATAAAATTTTCCCTAGTGCTCTACGAGTTTATTTCATTAGTGAAACTCTCTAGATTCAGGCATATCCGTAATGAAATCAAATTTCATGTCCATAATTTATCCACCCGTAAATTATGACGACCACGAATAAACTAGCTGAATCATACAGGTCGAGGTCATTGCATACGTATAATCCCTCCGTCACACGTATCTGGATAATACCAGAGATATAGATGTAAACGTCAAATCTCTATTGGTATTATCCCGTGGATGTATCTATTATCAATCTCTAAATAACAATCGGAACTTACTTCTGAAGTATACTGTGGCCACATATTTAACAGATTGCTAATCATATATGGACTACCTATGCTCTGTACACAGAACTGACGGATCCTATCTTGATACACACGTGATATCCTGAGGATCGGTCCACACCCAACGAACAGGCGGGGGTCTGATCTAAATAGATCAGTGACGTGACTGCCATCTAAGTGTGGAGGATGTCTCATACATCCACAGTGGTATCTCAAGTCGCAGGACCACTATGCTACTTAACCCGAGAAGATTCTTATTGACGTTGGTGTACCATCCATTAAGAATCTTCGGTGAGACGTTCAGTGTTTATCAATTATAAACACATACACGTCTATACGAGTCTCCCTAGACTCATGGTTCATTGGGATAAACCATCGGACCAAGTCTCGATATACGACATGTACTGGTCTCAACGGATTAGACTAACCGACCCATGTTAGTAAATCTTGACCATGAACTATATTTGATAATATACATTTAGCAGTGACACTTCCCAATGTCAATTACAAACTAACTTTGTAACTGTGTACTGCATTATATATTATCGGGCCTTTGTCTAATATATACATATCACTAAACCATATTTAGTTTCAATCTAATCGTAATCAGATCGAATACATATATAAAAACAAGAGGTGTAACCAGAAATAAGTAATATTATGGAAAAAAGGAATTGATCGTATTCATGAATCAGACATAAATACGGTCCGGATTGGCGCTCAGAGCACCAACCCCAACAGGATCACACCCAATGTGCAGTATTACTACGTGACTATTCTAAGATCAGTGTGATTTATATATGAATATATTAAACCAAAATTCACTAAGAGATAATGATAATAATAATTACCATTAACAAACTGAAAATGAAAATATAGT
The DNA here is from genome assembly GCA_019454045.1 of Zanthoxylum bungeanum. Taxonomy (NCBI): domain Eukaryota; kingdom Viridiplantae; phylum Streptophyta; class Magnoliopsida; order Sapindales; family Rutaceae; genus Zanthoxylum; species Zanthoxylum bungeanum. The sequence goes on from SKCR01021128.1 coordinate 98,734, forward strand.
TATTTTATTAATAAATAATAAAATATAACGTAAAATATATTATTCGAATTGGAGCTCAAAGCACCAACTCCAACAGTTGACTGCCTTCACTATTCGTCTTCTCGAACTTGTCCTCCGAGTAAACCTGCAAAATAAAGAAACTGGGAGTGGGGGGGTTAGATCGTTTGAACGATCTAAGTGAGTGGACGATTAAAAACAAACTATTGTGCTTTTATGTACCTCTTGGTTCTAAAATTGTCACCAGAAAACCATCTTTTTCTGAAAACTCTTTTCTTATATGAAAACACAACTTTTCTGTAAAAATTTTCTATCTGCAAAACTCTGAGTTTTTTCGTAAGACCATATTTTCTTGCTAAAACTCTTTTATAAAACTTTCATTTTTAAAAACTGCATCTCTGAAAATCTGTCACTGGAATCTGTCTCTGAAAATCTTGACGCATGGGGGCATTACGTATCGTCATCCCCCCATATGCCGAACTAGAACCATGAGTGCAAATCCATGACATTGGGGTGTTACGTATCGCCATCCCCCAAAGCATGCCACTACTTTTCCCTGAAACTAGTGGTCTTGGGGTGTTACGTATCGCCGTCCCCCAAGCCACTGAACTAGAACCGGGGGGTGCGGATCTATGCTACCCTCCAAGCTCTGAATCTATGATCTAGGGGCATCTGTCATCCATTGTCCTGAACTGAGTGTGCACATGATATCTGGATCCGTCAATTCCGTATCTGATCAAGTTACATACTGAGGTGGGTTTTTCCCCCATGCCTCGAAGAATCAAATTCATATCATAGTTTTAAAACCATGATTTCTCAAAAAGATTCTCATTTATAAAACAACAAAAAAGAAATTTGGTTATCACCCTATTGTGCGTAAAAGTAAGTCTTAATCAAAACAAACAAACAGTTAAAAATCAACTTTTAAAAGAAAAGAATCCACTCACAGATTTGGAATTTGGCTGGCATTGGTCATTTGCCGAAGGAAATTACGGTTCCTGCGATGATCTATAATTGATATTCTTGATCAGAAAATGGCTGAAGAAAATGCTATGGAATTAGGCTAATTTATTTTTTCAACTACTTGCTAACACTTCAATGCGTATCATGCGTATATCATGATGTAATGTATGTATACGAACTGATACGAGACCCTTAGGGTGGCCCCTAAAATCCTGAGTTGGAATTGAAAAGGCTGAACCGATTCCAAAAATTTGGCCTCGCGTCGTGACGGACACATAAACAGAACTGGGCAGAGAGTACTTCTTGAATTCGCGTCATGATGCCAGCTCGTTGGCATCGCGATGCTAACACGACAGAATTGAAACAAAGAGCAATTCTTCATTATGTGTCGTGACGCTAGCCCAAAAACAGGACCCATCATCAACTCCTCAATTCCATTACAAATCTTACAACAACACCTAAAACCCAACTTAACATAACTCATTTCATATCCTTAATCCAAGCACAAACCATTTATTCTAAGTATAATCAAATCACAAAAGCAAACCCCCAACACCTCCATATACTTATAGACCTCATCCAACACTAATACATCATGACACTTTCCAAAATACATGCTAGGAATCCAATCAAAGTCAATTAGGCGATTCCAACTTCTATGGTTACTAAGTTTCGAATTGGGGCTTCATTTCTTGCCTAAAATTGATAAATAAAGAAGGAAGTAGAGTTAGAAGCTTACTTTGTGTGCTTGGAACTTGAGAATCATCACTCTTCCATCAATTTTTCCATGAGAAATGAAGACAATTTGGAGAGTTTTTCCCTTACCCTAGCTCACGATTTTAGCTTGAGAGAGATGAATGAATAGTGACTTATTTATAGGCAAAGGCTTATTTCTTTTGTAATGGGATGATTGGCCAAGATTGTGCCACACCTCCAAATTCTAGTCTATTCTCGAAATCACTGTAGCAGTCGCGAAAATTATGATTTTTGACCCATTTCGGGTTTGAATTTAGAGAAATATCCAACGCAAAAATTATAGCTCTCGGTCTAAGATTTATCGCGATATAAAGTTCATAAAAATCGGAGATCGTATGAAAAATATATTCCCCACATACTAAGGGCTTTTCAGAAGGAAACGTAAGCTAAGTTCTGCATCGAAACTGTAAGAAATTTACCGAATGTCTCAAATATCATTTTATGAGCACTTACTTGCTCGAAAATGATTTACATCAAGTATTATGCCTCCGAAAATATAATAGTCATCAGCCTCTGGTAACGTACAAGTCACCGGGGTCACTAGATGTTATAAATTCTTCCTCTCTTAAATAGTATTCGTCCTCGAATCCTCTTTAAAACTAGAATTTCTGGAGCTTGTCTAGACCTGAAATTATCGATACTGAACATCTTATCGCAAGTCACATGATTCATATGCTATTTTCTTAAGCCGCCAATCTTTAACCGTCTACATACTCATACTCTACTTCGATTCATCAATTATATGCATAACTTCCCGATGACTTTCCATATGTTGTCGTCATACGTTAGGATAATAGAATTATCCTGCTGGATTTGAATTATATGACTTGGAAGTCATAACTAAAATTAAATTCTATTCATGTCTACATGGACTCTTACTTTATTGTAAACTATTTCACATTACCTGGGTTCACTATGAATTAGCAATCAAGACCTTCATCAAACTGATCGTTCATTCTTTAGCTAATAAGTATACATTACTTTTCTTCTTATCCTAATATTTATTTCCTGCATAATACCCATTGAATTCTTGATTGAGTGGTAATTTCTCGTTCTTATTCGTAAGATTCCTGCTGAATACTTAATACTACTGTCAAGCTACAACTATTGTTATGCCTTACAGAAATCTCATTTTAAACTTCTAAATATACTCAACATTACCTGTCTTAATCGGGTTCTTTCTAACGGGTACCTTCGAACTTTTTAAGAAATACTAGTGTTCTCCATGGTTAAACCTTTTGCATATTCTGATTCCATTCTGGTGTAAGTGTATAAAAGAATATTTTCTTGTATATTCCCTCAGCGCCACTTACTCCATCATAATCTAACATTCATCTCCATAACTTAGCTATTTAACTCTCTATTTTCTCACTAAGCTTCAACTGCTTATGGGCTTTGTTTTTCCAAGTTCTCATTTCTCTAACTATCTGGGGGCTTAGCACTTCATAGTGCAAGGTTAGATTCTTTATGTAGTTCTTGCTCACTAGTGTTATCTACTGAGTGGCTTTTGTACTAAGGAGGTTAATTCTGGGTAGCTTCTTTTGGATACTTCTCAATTGGCTAATGACTTAGAAGCGAGGTTCTTAAGCTGAGCTCAACTGTATATATACTTTTCTTAAACTGTTCTTCCTGTTTCGATGTCGACACTGGCGATTCGATTCTAACTACAATTCATGCTTTATTCATACTTTTACTTTCATTGTTACTACAAATTCAGTTACGATGTCCTACACTAACTTGTTCTCCGTACATGGTTGCATTCTGGGATCTCCCCATTTTTATTGTTTCCATATTCTTGCTCTATCAAGTGTTGTTAATCAGGTATACGCAAATATACACAAACTTATAAATTCATCTTTATCCGATGACCATTTAGGTAAATTATACCTTAATAACTCACCTACTGCATAAAAGCAGCATTGTAGTAAACTTATCTCCTCGATTCCATACTACACTACACATTTACCAAACCACCCATACCTATGGCTAAGGCCATCCCAAACCCGTGGTGTTTAGGTTGACTTAAACTATTGCTGGTTACTTTATATAGATTACGTGAACTACAGCATAATAGAACTAATGTTTCATTTTAATACTAAGAAACCTAGTTGTTACGCACTTCTGTCATCGCTTACTTGGTATTCCCTCCTACTATCATCACTCCTCGACAATTCCATTTCTAACCTTTTGACGTATTGACCTTTTCGTTTTCTCTCATACGCTATTCTATACCTGGAAGTTTTGTGGTCTATGGCTCTATTTCCTTATCTAAAGGATATCACCTTTTACATGTCCCTAGCCATGTCTAAGGCTATTCTTTTATTTTCCCGTCTCTGTTAAACTAATACTTTATCTCTTCATTGCTTCATCTAAACAACTTCTCTTTTAAATCTCTCACTTAGAGCTATTTTCCTCTTCTATTATGCTCTTGTACTATATCCAAAGGTTTTATGTTTCGATCTCCTTCAACTACGCATTCACTTATTTCGGGGAGTATCTTAAGGCAAACATCGAGGTCTATCTTTGCTGTTGTTTCCTAATAAGGGTTGGGAGGGTGTGGGTTGTCCTGGAGTCTTCTGGTTGTGGTATTCTCACTAGCTACTCGTGTTGCAGTTGCGCGTGCTGCTTATCTATAAGCTTATGACTCTCTTGTTTACATATCTGGTGTTGGCTCCCAAACTAGGTACTTCTGGTAAAAACTACCTGAATTACCTCCTTTAACTTTACTCGTAATTTATCTCCGGTTATTGGTCATACTACCCCTTACTGAGAACCTCCATAAGGTTCATGCTCTCTCAAACTCTTACCGTACTCCCACTGTTATTTTTATTTTCTAAGTTTTGCTTTGTTACTTGACTTTCCTCCTTATCTCGATTCCTTAAATCTCTTAAGTCCTCACTTTCTTGGAAGCTTCATATCTTAACACAAGTTATCGCATCGCTACTAATCTTTTGGCTTGGGTATTACATTCTCACTAATCATATATAAGTCGGGTATCTAAGTTATGGAAAACTCTGTATAAATCGGGTATCTTACTTCTGCGTTGCTATACATTGCTTACTTTGATTCCTTACTCTTTTGAACCTTTACTTTCTTGGAGGCTACATGTTCTACTATTCGACTATCTTGCTATTTCGTGATTTATCCATCCTATCCAACGCCCTCCCTAACTTATTCAAATCCTTATTGGGCTCTAAGTTGAGGGGTGGACACTTGCTTCCCACTTCTGATTGGGTGTCTATATACTTACTAGAGTAGGGGTTTCTGGAAAGAAGAATTATCGTTCGCTTTGTCGGGACCTGAATCGATTACTTCAGGTCTTAGGGTTCCGCAACTTTTATCATCCATTATGTGGTTTCCATTTACATTGTTGTCTTTACGCTTTGTTACCTATGTAACCATAAGTACTGAATTCTCTTGTCACTTTCTGGTCCATTCTTACTATTTTTTATATCCTATCTCTTGACTCTAAGCCATGCTAGTGGTAAATCATTCTACTAGCTACTTCCTAGATCTCTGCCCTCAGCTTTAACTATAAGATACAACTTTGCCATATAATCTTTCTGTCACATGTATTCTTTGTTAAATCTTGAGTGTCTCATATCTCATGAGTCTGTCCTTTTAAACCTACGTGTACTTCTATTGGTATTGGTATGATCCATGGCTTTCTTTTTAGTACTGGAAACTTTCCATCTTGACTAGTGTCAGGTTTTTTTCTCTTCCATCCTTAAAAACCTCATTGGTTCCTTTCTGGGTAAGCCACTTCTCGAGATATGCTATCATTGTTTCAAAATATAGTATTACATGTATTGGGTTTTCTTTACGGTTACTTTTATCTAAGTTGGTAAATGATGGGGCATGAATCTACATTTCAACAGATATCGGCCTCTTCGTTATGATACTCTGTGTCCTGACAGAGTCTATTACTCATGCAAGATAGGTATGAGATATGCTCCGTTAGGACAGCTTCCTTAACCGGTATAATTGAAAATTGAGAATCTGGGTAAATCATGGACTTATCTATCAGATTCTTAGGTTAAGACTACTAAGCATTTTTGTTTATAACCTTCATTTACCAGCTCACAGGCCTGGGTTTAGGGATCTGGAATTATCTAAATCCTTTTTGACATCTCATATTCATTGGAACTCCCATGTCTAATTTTGATTTCTTACTTTCTTTATCTTTATGTCTATCATTCGTTACTCGTAAAACTTGCTATCTATATGAAGTATTCAAAACTATTGGGTCTACAAGAAGAATTTTCTTAGGAGGAGAGGAATATTACTTGGGGGGAAGGACCCTTACTTAGATTTACTCATCATCTTATTCTTGCTCTGACTTATTGTATTCTCATTTACTACTACAGGTTCTGATACTTCCATATTTTTCTGTTTCTATACCTTTATCTCTCATTGACACTGGTTGCTTGAACCTCTAGGTACCATTCTTTAGTTTTCTTATAGTTTTCTCTTCCTACTCCTTTACGTAACTAGTCTTAAAACTTTACTCTTTGTTCTCATTACTTGTCTTGAACTTCTGTTGGTAAGCCAAGATAATTATAGAAGGATTTCCTGCTAGAATAAGGGTTTGGTTTCTTTATTAAGAAGAAGATTCAGATAGCTTTGGGAATTTTACTAACCTGTCTATAAAACTTGAGGACGTACTCGAGGATCAGATACTAGAGTGGTAGTGCCTCGCATACGGGTATCCCAGACATACCGCGTATATAATACCCCAACACTCTACCAACTATAGTCACTAACTCCCTAGACCATGCTCTGATACCAGCTTTGGAACATCCTCAATCCGGAGATGTTATCGGCAGGGAATGGGCCGTTTTATTCCCCTGAGCCTCCGAATTTCTGACAATTGCTAATCTTATTTCATACATAAACTCATGCATGGAACCAATTCCCAATTATATCAACATAAATGCATAACAATTTTCATACAAAATACTCAATTTTAATATACATTACAACTATGACAGTGAATACTTATAATACATTACATATGAAATCTTTACTACATGACACATGACACATGACATTCTCCGACTCTGACTAAACTGATCTCTATCTCTGACTTTAACTGGTCGACTGAACACCCTAGCGACTGTCATCGGTATCCGTCCTCTCAAGCTTGTCCTTCGGGTAAAGCTGCAAAACAAAGAAACTGGGAGTTGGGGGTTTAGATCATTTGAAT